>JAJMAG010000003.1:0-57327 GCA_030564905.1 Geotrichum fermentans | reverse complement strand
CAATATTGTTTCTTGTTTAGCGTTATAGCCGATTGACCGGGCAAAAATATATCTATCTATCTATCTAACGACCCGGGCCTTGCGAGTACAAGAGCTTTGAAAACGACGGTGATGAAAGTAAGAAGATAAATTATAACGTGAATTTGTACTATGTTTCGCTGGTCAAGAAAATAAAAGAAGCTATGGAGGATAAACTAAAATATATATACTTGAGATGAACTTGAGGTGACAAGATGAATTAGCCTGAATAAGATTAACGCAGTGTAATCGTTGAAGGCGTTGCGTGATTGGATTGAAGGATGATCCAGTGAAGCAAGATTAGAGCGAGATTATGAGCCGGGTAAAAATAGTTAAGATGACGTGACTCGAAGAGGAGCACAGTAAGACAAACAAGCAGGCATTCAACGAGGGGAAGATAATAGTCGGAGGAGTAATTAAGCGAGGCCGACGTAGTGCAAGATTCTTAAGAAGGTTAAGAACGAATAGGAATCAGTAACGCAGAAGAAGGGATAAGGAATGCATGAGTGAGGAAGTAAGACGGCGAGGCGAAGCCGAGCATAATAGAAGTAATCGTAAGACTACTAAGAAGATGGACAAGACAAGTGAACCAGTCGACAGAAGTGAACGGAGAGGAAGACAGTACTCTTGAGAAGGTGTTCTTGAAGAAGAACTCGATAGACTGGACGAAGCATCGTCAAGAATAATAACGACTGTCAGATATCATGAGAGGCAATGATAAGGAAGTCAGATCGAAGATCTGACTGAACAGAACGCCAGGTGAATGATATAATCAAATAAATGCTTAATAAAGCTTAGAGGGATATGAGCTAAGTCAGATTTCTCACAATATTTGTTTGTTAAGCATTGCTTCAACTTTATATACCTGAGCAAAAATCTTGATAAAAGGGAATTTTAGCACCATGTGGGTGCCCACGCCTTTTTAAAAGGTAATAAAATATAATTTAGCTTTTTATTTATGTTTCCATAATTTTTTAAACAGTTTCCTGGATAAAATAGGTGGTTTTATTTATTAACAGGATGATTAAAGAAATAAATAAAAATTCTCGTTGTCTACTTCTTTACGGGAACAAGGCTTCTCTTTATATAACCGTAGTATTTTTAGAAAAGATTTTCTTTGTAATTTAGACTTTTAGCAGTCTAAAGTTTTGTATTTGTAACTCATAATTGCAACTTCGAGCCATTGTTGGTCACGATGTCAATGTATTCTGTGTATTCCGCGTGTTTGGAGTTATCGGAGTTAAGTTCCGTAATGTGTGTCTCGATATATATAACGGTCCAAACCGGATCTCTAACGTGAGGAGTAATAGTTTATTCAATTTAATAGGAGCGTTGAAAAGGACTTTGTATATACATGTACATCTAAGTAGAACCAAGTAAGATAAATGTTAAAGTATTTTTGCTATGCTGGTGATGGCCTGTTAAATAGAAAGAAAAAACTTGGAAGCGGTCTTGGAAGTGCTAGGTTCGGAAATTCTACGCTATTTTCACCATTATCCTGATGATAGCAAAAGTTTGATATATATTTCGATAGACTGGGCAAAATATACCTAACATCTATCTATCTGTAAGATAATTGTTTAGTTACAAAAGAGTCGATAAGTTAAAAGAGTTTTGTAATCTCCGAGCGCTTAAATAATTAATGATAATCTGATTTTTGTGTGCTAGATCCCAAAATAGTTTTTTGGATAACCGCCCAGCACCTTCAAAACTCGAGGAAAATAAAAAGACGTGATGAATAGGCCTGAAAGATATTTAATATTATTTTCTTGGCTAAGAAAAGTTGGATTTCTATATCTATTTGTTTGGTTGGTATCTTAGCTTTATAGCTAAACAGAGTGAGCTCAAGTACAGCTTGCCCATCTTGCGAAACGTCCGTAAATGACATTTCATAGATTGCAGTCAGATTTATTGCTTAGATCAAAGTGCAGTAGAAACGGTAGAGTTCAATAGTAGCGCTAGTCAAATCAAATGACCCTTAATTTAGTTAAATATTGAGGCTGAGGAAATTTCGAAACCGGCCTGAAATTTATATCTATGTCAAATAGGTAGTGGCATAGGCTTTCTTCTACCTCCAGGGGTATGCAATTACTACTTTTCTTTAAACACAGATATTATTGAACTTACTGCGCACATGGGAATGTTTTTTTAGTTAATTGGCAAAATATATTAACTTTCCACACACATTCCATAAACGACCAGTCTTTTACGTTTGTCAGATCAGGAATAAGAGCGTCTCTTACGTTTCTTTCCCAATTCTTTTACTGTGCATCATACGCACTCGCCCTGGAATCTTCACATAATATGACCCTATCTTTGCTCAGGTTAATCGAAGATAACGCCAAAACGAGGCTGAAGTCAAATCCCCACAATAATCGAAATAGGAATAAACAAAATATTCCAAGCTTAGCACCATCAGGATAATTTTATACAGATTTTTTTTGTTCAAGTTATGTTCAACAGAGCCTAAAAAAACACTTTTCTGGGTGCGAATCGTACTGAGAGTTCTTATTCCCAGATAGTTACGGGATAATAACCACATAATTCAAGTAAAAAAAAAAGACTATCACAGAAAACAAGAGCCCAGTTGTATGTATTTTTGTAGTGAACTTCTGTATCATCTCACTCTATTCTGATAACATGAAGAAGTTCTAAAGTGTTTAGAGCTTCCATCGCACAACACCGCAACAGGTTTCGTGGAGTATGAAATCTTTTCACAATTCCCCACTTAGCTGTGTTCAACCCATAACTGAGTGACGGGTCTCTTTTTTAAGAGTTGCACGCAAATGATCTCTTAACACTGCTTTAAGTATGCTTTGGGACCTATAGAAGGCAATTAGCATCTTGTATGATTATACAGTATGTTACAAATTGTGCTCTCCCTCAATTTTTCCATTGATGTTGGTATTGCGCTTCTATTTCTGTATCTTTTTATCTTTTTTTTCAGGGGACTCAAAAACACACATCATATTTTGGGCAATATAACGCTCTGTTCCTCAGAAAATTACCAACATTATATCTTTTGTTAGCTAAAAAATAGATATTCTCTGTGATTGCCTGCTTCTAGATGCTCTCTTTGTTCATCTGCTCCATGAGAGGATTACTGCCAATCACATCCATATTTGTTTCGGTATTACAGTCAGCGTAAAGTCTCAACTCAATAATTAGATGAAATGAAACTGCATCCTTTTTTAAAAAATATAGAGAATCTAACATCAACTGGAAGGACATGAGTAGCTGACTTTGGAGCTGACATTGAAGCTTTCATAATCCAGTGTGTAACGCAAATAGCTAGTCCTTAATCACAACCTCCAATTCGGGGTAAGAGCAAGAAGTATACCTAGTAATCTGTGTTACAGCATCTTTTTCTCTCTTTCTCCCTTTTTTTGTAACTGCACTTCTTTTAGAAATATAATCTGAGTCCAAACTGTTAGTACACCTGGAAGGAGTTTGGATTTGTAGCTTAGTCCGTGTGGATACTACAACAATGCATAGTAGATGGTTAATGGCGATCGGTAAGAAAGTTCTGCATGTGATTTGAGTTTAATGGGAAGCAGTATATCTGAAGCCAAGTCCTCGCGCCTTGAGCAGGATCGAAAGAAATTGTGAAAAAGAAGATGTGAGAAAATGATGTCCTCTGAGTGTAGGGCAGTTACGAGATAGCTGGTATGTCGCCTCAACTAGACCTCCAAGACAAGAAAACCCACAAGACAGACAAGATCTAAGAACACTGAACAACTGCAACAGAGTTGAGTTCCCGTAGGCTCCACAGCTTTATTCTTACAGATAGTGGAAAGTCTTTCCTGCTTTCAATCGCGCGTACAGTATGCCAGAGGCCAAGATTATAAAATAGATGCTCGCGAAGGAAAGTGACGCACCTCTTTTTTATAAGAGATGCGTTATTGTTCCATCATTGTTGGATCATCCAAATACACAGCTCCGCTCTATGAAGGCTAGCCTTTATTCACTTTTCAGTGTGCATGATGACAGCAGAATTGCCTGGTCGCAATACGCTAGGCAAACCATCATGATCATACGCAAGAGTTCGATGTATTCAAATCAGCCAGACTTCTTTTTTACCTTGATGTATTTTTGTCAGTTCCCGTCTTAGGCTACGTTTACTCCAGTTTTCGGTTTGGAAACATCATGGCTTCCAAATCCCCCGTATATTGAAGCGTCTAGTGTTTGGTCAAGTTGAGTTGTCTATATATTGACAAAGGCTGCATTACAAGCTCCTTTCTTTTGTTGTCTGTCCAAGCTAAACACGGTTTGTGTTTTATCGCTTAATGTTCTCAGCTTCAATAAAAGTCATTTTGGTTTTAAGTCACCATGTTTGTAGACCATCAACGAGATAATAGAAATGTGAGATGAGCACGCCTAACTCCATGTAGCAGACGAACTCAAGCTCTTGCAATTTCCCGAAAGCAAAATCTACAATATAAAATTTTCTTGAATCCTTTTTTTTTCAATCTCGTACGCCGTTAAGGCCCTCGTATATACACAAAGAGTAGAGGTTTTTGATTTGGTAGGGATCATGGTCTTTTGGGCTTTCGCGCTGCGTACTGGAAAGTAACACCGACTCAAAAAGAAGAAAAAAAGACCGCACCAAATTTCGGTAGAAATAAGTACGATCCCAGTTTATCTAAAGAGTCCGCATTCTTTTTTGCATAGATTTTTGTTCATTCTTTGGTGAGAATAAGAAGGATGGTAGAAAGTTGTAACAAATTCTCGTATGTCCAGGGTTAGGTCTATTTGGGAGAACCTTCCAAACAAAACCTGAAGGAATAAGTAACAATATTTTGCTGGTCAGCGCGCACAAGAATTGCCAAGGCACCAACGCTCACCAGAAAAATATATTTTGGAATTCCTATGGGACATCATCCATGATGACCATATTGTTGGAATAGGTGTGGTGCTGAATTGCTTTCCGGTATCGGTGCTTACAATCAAACATACATGTACTACAAGTATGAATATTCTGTACACGTACAGTACGTGGTAGTAAGATCTTTTGCTACAGCCGTGCACAGCTATTATCAATGATAGACTCAAATTTTCACTATCCGTAAGAAAGTATGGGTCTTGTGCTTTGTCTCAACCCCAGCCCTAAATTACATAACTACAAATATTGATGACTAATATCTTTGAACTCCATTGAATTTTCGCCAACGTCATACTACGTTATTAAATCACGTGATTATGCTAGTAAAAATATATTTGTGTTTTTACTTTTCTTGAGGTTGATAAATAAAAAGTCCATAACACAATGCTACCAACACTTGACAGCTAGAAAAATAATGAACTCATCTAAATCACAACATACCGAAAACCAGCTCAACTACTATTTGAAAATACGCTATATAGCTAATACAGATAATATGACCCTACTATTCTGTAAAATGTAGGCTTATCATGAAGAATACACACTGTAATGGCGGACTGGCGGTCCTCTCAAGCGTGGTGAGATACGACGATGGTTGAATTATGAGTGGCTCATTGGTTCACGTCATGACACAACGTCATCCGCTTACATGTGCAAGTGCCTGAGCCTCACACGCGTCCCAAAGCAACAAAATAACTCCACCAATAAGACATGTGCACAAGTGGATTTTCAGCCACAAGCTTACTCAACGGCCGGTGGCACAACTAATTAACGCGACTTTATCATTCAACAGCAATTTCAGCAAAAATTAGTCTCAATTCTTTAAACTAATCAACTCAAAACATTAAAAAAATCCATGACAAAATAAACTTAGCAATAAAAAATAGGCCCATAACAAAATATATAAATAAGAGAGAAAAAAATTTGAGGGAAAGCAACTTGTGAAGATGAGGATGCTTTTTTCCGGTTGTTTAACCACCGAAACCGTAAAGGGTACGGCCCTGTCTCTTGAGAGCGTAGACAACGTCCAATGAGGTGACGGTCTTTCTCTTGGCGTGCTCAGTGTAGGTCACGGCATCACGAATGACAGACTCCAAAAAGGCCTTGAGGACTCCACGAGTCTCCTCGTAAATAAGACCTGAAATACGCTTGACACCACCACGGCGAGCAAGACGGCGAATGGCGGGCTTTGTGATTCCCTGAATGTTGTCACGTAGAATCTTTCTGTGGCGCTTGGCACCACCTTTTCCAAGTCCCTTTCCTCCCTTTCCGCGGCCAGACATTGTATAGTAGTTTGTAGTGTGGGGTTGTTTGAATAAAACTGTTTGTGGTAGTGGGTTGATATGTTAATCAATCCAAGATTTTTTGATAGTGTAGTTTGTTGTGTAAGGAGAAGAAGGAAAAAAAAAAAGAAAGAGAATTCAGCGGAAAGGTGGGAAGAGGAGGGACATATATATAGGTTTTAAGTGGCGTTTTTTTGCTGGGGACCTTGTGGAGGGAGACTAGAATGTGTGTGGTTGGGACTGGAATGTACCATAGTGCACGGGGGCGTTTTGCTGTTTGCGTGGAACTCAAGTGTTGCTGCAAATTTCAAACTTGTCGGGGGAGGAAAAACAAGTTGCCTGTCTTTGATTTTACTATGGCAAGTCGGGACCAAAGCCAGAAAATCAGAAAAACAAAAACAACACTAAGGTCCCAATGGGGTATGAAAAATACTCACTAGAGTGTATATCAGAGAATAGAGGAAGTGTGATGCGATCTGCACACGGGACTGATATATACATGCATTGCTTGTGTAGTGAGATATAGTGCCTATCCCAGACTGTATATTACTCACCAAGGGTGTATATCAGAGCACCTAAAAGTGTGACACAATATTCACATCCCATTCTGAAATGTTCACGGCTAAGCGATGCTTTGCCAATTCCTCCCAACTTGTGTCAAGGAGCGAAAATCAAAAAGTTGTTTTGTCGGACTTGCCATACAAAAAAACACCCAAAACAAGTGGTGCACAACTGGTCGCAAGTTGGGACCTTGCAACCAAACGCCTACAACAAAAAGGCCGAGGAGCCAAAACACCCACAACACAACCCACCCACACACACACAAATACTAAAGTCCCAAAACTACTACTTTCTGAACATCACAGTCCGCCAGAGTGCTTGGGAATTAAAATTGCCACCCATTAGGCCTATATATATCGCCACTTGTCCCCCGTCTTCTCAGTTTTTTTTTTCCTTTTCCCTTCTTCTCTTTCCTCTTCTTATCATATCTCATCACATCCCACAACCAACAAAACCCTACAAATTTTGAAACAATGGCCAGAACCAAGCAAGCAGCCAGAAACTCTACCGGTGGCAAGGCGCCCCGTAAGCAGCTCGCCTCCAAGGCTGCCAGAAAGTCCGCACCCTCCGGCTCAACCGGTGGTGTCAAGAAGCCCCATCGTTATAAGCCTGGTACCGTCGCTCTTCGTGAAATTAGACGTTACCAGAAGAGCACTGAGCTTTTGATCAGACGCCTGCCTTTCCAGCGTCTTGTCCGTGAAATTGCACAGGACTTTAAGACTGATCTTCGTTTCCAGTCTTCTGCCATTGGTGCCCTCCAGGAATCCGTTGAGGCCTACCTTGTCTCGTTGTTTGAGGACACCAACTTGTGTGCTATCCATGCCAAGCGTGTGACCATCCAGAAGAAGGATATTGCTTTGGCAAGACGTCTCCGTGGCGAGCGTATCTAAATGTGCTGTTTTTTATTTTGTTTTTTGAGACGGTAACTATTTATTTTTTTCTTTATGAATTTGTGTGTGTGTGTGTGTGTTTTATTTTTTATTAATGGAATTTTCGTTTTTTCCCCTTATATTATTCGAAGTTGTGTGATTGAATGGACCATCACGTAGTCGATGAGTAATCATGGTGGGCAGTATGGTGAGAGGCGATCACGAGTCTTAAAGATGGGATTACGAACATTTGAATATGGTGATAGTAATAACTATGCGAATGTGAACGAGTCTCAAACACATGGACTTGGGCTAGTAATACGTCGGTGGGCCAAAGAAACAAGTCGTTTCTCCTCAATCGAGAAACTCAAAAGGGAAGCCAACGCCATAAGAGGCTCGAGATGGGTTCACATTTCGGAGCAACTTCAAGAATTCAACATACTAGTCCTAACAAGGTTCAGTGCTCAAAGTTCAAAGTTGTTTCACTGAGAAATTTTTTACAATGACAGCTTAGCTACTATGCACAGTATGTGTACAGGACATCTGAACGTTGTGCTAAAAGAGGACTGGCCAAGACTGGTAAAACTTTGAAGTAGGGAAGAGAGTCACAAAAATAGTAGTAAAATTGATAATGAGATTAATATGAAAAGTAGTAAGAAAACGAGTCTAAAGAAGTTGTATTCAATAGGATCAGCGCCACCACTAATGAACGCGGGTCTCCCGGGGATCTTAGATAGCTGGTACTAACGTCTAAGGAGTACATAAATTGCAGTTGGCATATAACAAATAATAATAACAAATAATAAATAGTGCATGTGTAGTATGTAGCTTCAGTAGTTAACCTCAGCCACATATTCCATACTCTTGAATTCCTCGAGTGTTCTCACTCCTATGTTATCCATGCCCAGGTGTTATGCTTATTCCAATTTGTGTATAACGGCCATCTGGACACAAAACAGGAATTTAGGCCTTCTGCTGAGCTGAGGGAACGATACACAGATGATCTGGTTCTTCTCCACTGACTAACTCAGCGGCGAATTCTCGTCTACATGCTATGTAGGGAGCCGATGGTATTATTCTCGTCGGTTAATATGACTGGTCACTTCTCCCGTCGTTCAACCAGGTAAGTAGGTGTCACCCCGCTCTTGCAATGGAAGAAGACGACTTACATAATATATTACACACACATTTCAATTATCAGTGAGGATATCTTTAAGCCATTCTACGACGGATTGTTGTTAAAACTTTTGGACTGAACGTCGTTAGACATTGCATGTATTTGAACCATACTTTACACCTTATCTACTCATTTCTTAATTTCTTTCTTCTAAATTCCTGCGATTTCCCTGATTCTGATTCTGAAGCTGTTTCAAGTGCACGAGCTTTCAAATGCTCAGCACCAGCTGCCTTCAATGTTCCTCGGGTCTTTGGTCCTCGCAGCCGGAGTTGTTGTTTTCTTGGCTCTTTTCTTCTTTGTTCACGAGCTCTGGCTGCGTAGTTTGCAATGAGCACGTTCTTCCCAACAAAAAAAAAAAAAGTCTTGGTACTCATGTGCAAGTGCTCGTGTATGTGGGTATGTATGTATTCAGCTGCCAATACATGGGCTTCTGAAAAAGGAAAATGGAACTGATACATGGAGAAGACATATGGAAGGAGAATTGAAGAAGACAGTGGTATCTGTGAATTACACTTTAGTTGGTTTTAGTGATGGGTCATTTAAAACACAAATGATCGATGGAGAAATATGTAAAACTACGACAGACTAGTCGAGTTGTATATCTTTAGTAGCGACTTATCATGACCCCAGTCGTTCTTAGCTGCGTATTCTTGTGTATCCTGTGTATCTTGTTTTCTCTGCATCTTCACATGTCTGTCGCTTACATAACACTCACATACATGAATGACGAGCTCCAGTGTATACGTCCCGCTCCAACGGCTGTCCTTGTTTTTTATTTATTTTTTTTTTTTTTCATATTATCATCATCATTCACCTCGTTATCATGAACGTTTCTACTATGCGCTGCGAGGCAGTTGCAGCCACTGCAAGAACCAAAGATCTTCCTGGTTTCATTTCTTCATTTATTTTTATTTCGTATTTTTATTTGTTTTTGCTCTCATCTTAATTTTTCCAGCATTTTCAACATTTTTTACTTCGTGCTTCTCTATTTCAACCTATCTTCATTATTTATTTCCTGCCCTTTCCACTTTTTCTTTATAATTAAATTCCCCTTCACCAAACTTATCCTTATTCACAATGAGCGTACACGCGCAACGCCGCACCACACCACCACGCTCTTCTCACCACCATACCCACACCGGCACCGCCCACCACCACCCGCCGCCGCCTCGCTGGCTCAGAGCGCTCACCCCGTCCTTTAGCCCCGAAAACGCCCAGCGGCTACGATACTGCTTGCACCTGCTGCGTCTCGCAAACGCGCACATTGCGACCAAAGTGCGGCAGCTCCAACAGGCCATTGCGCAAGATCAGCTGGCACGGGCCGATGCCAAGGCGGGCCGACCTCTCGACATTAAGCGGTCAAGCAGCACCAGCAGCAGGCTCAGAAGGCGTGGGAAGCACACACCACTAGCGCCAGCAGGAACGCAGTTTAGTGCCACGGTGACGAGCATCAAGAAGGACATTGTATGGACGCTGCGCAAGGTGGTGAGCGCTGTGAGCACCTACGCAGGTACCGCGCTGCCCGAGCCTGCCCGGTCTCAGGTTCGGCGGTACATTCTCCGGCTGCCGCAGAGATGGGTTGAGGCCATGGCCAGTGTGTCTGCGACAGAGAGACCTGTGGATCCGCCCAGTTCGCCGGGCATGATGGCCGACGACAGCAGCGACCTGGAGTCCGAGTGCGAGTCCGAGGAGGAAGAGGAGGAGGCTGCGGAGGAATGGGAGAAAGACGGGCTGCTGGGGTTACAGGCTCAGGCGGATGCCGGTGCGCGGGTGCTACGACTTGCGCAGGAGACGGTGGACATGATCAGCAACATTATAGAGATCGTGGGGGAGACGCTGGAGCGCATGGAGTGGTGGCTTGCGCCTTTGTTGGGGCGACAGGAATCCGCAGGAGAGAGAGCAGGAGCGGGGGAGGGGGAGGGGCGGGAAGCGACACGCGCAGGCGACATGGCAGGCGAAGGTGGGAAAGATTCGGCAGAAGTTTCTGCTTTCGCCGGGGGGCAACAATTGGCGCAAAGGCTAAAGGCGCACAGGCCAAAGATCTCGTGCGAGGACTCGGACATGCCAGACGCCGCGTAGCATACTAGAAGTTATAGTTCGCGGTGGTTGTAAGGCTCCCCGTCGTCAGCTTGGAACCAAGAAGAGCCAAGGCAAGAAGTTACATAGCCAAGGCAAGTAGCCAATATATTACACTCTGTACAGCACATGCCAGTGTATGTAGCAAGGCTAGCACTGGAGTACTATGGTCGGATTTTGCGTAATACTGGGCCGGCATATCACAACGTTCGCACAGAGTGTGTTCAATGTGTTTCGTAAAAGCCTCCAGGGCTGTTATCATGGCACGTATCGCGAGACATCATGATGGTTGACTCGCTGGTTGGTGATTTTTTCATGTGAAACTTTCGCACGTGAATGTTACATGCATACGGTAGTAGTACGTAATTCAAGCTGGAAGTATGCAGTCGGTTCCATATGCCCCCGCAATTGGCCCTTGACAGGTGCATGCGACAGTGGCAGCAACTGTACGCGCGGCCCTTCAAGTCCAGAGAGATTAATAATTGCTGATGTAACTGTATCATTTGGAAACTCAAAATGACATGACATTCAACTCCAGGGTGATTACATAAGAACTGACATAATAAGTAATAAGCAGAAATATATATTACATAATAGTAATCTAAATGCCTAAACTCAAATACTCCTCCCCTCGAGAATCAAGAATCGCACAAATTCACATGTGCACCACACACAATTCAACTTGCAAACTATACAGTAACCTATTATATCGAGCCGGCGCGTGGCAGGGCACAAGACCCAACAAACACACAAATGTGGTTGTAATTTAGGTATCGTAGGTTTCTAGATACGTAGTACTAGCAGCAGTATTAAAAAAAAAATAGTGAGCAACCTTTGAACGAAGTCACAGTTGAGTGTACATGATAACCAGAAAGCACAATCGTCGACTAGTAGCTTGAGTCTAGAAGACCATCAAGGGTAGGGACACCCATCACATCTCAAATAACATTTGATATAAATTTTACAAAACGGCCATGGTGCCTGGACAATGCCGATTCATTGTAGATCTTAGCCATCCCCACCCCTTTGTACCATGCCCAATTACCAATGCCAACACCAATACCCACGGCAGACGTCTATAGTCCATGCCAGTCCTCAGTGGTTCGTATCAATGCCCAGTAAAAAAAAAAAAAACGTTCACCGCCAGAGAAACCGAGGACCTAGAAATCCTGGGGCTTCATATCGGCGTTCACGTCTCCCCCCGACGTTTTTTGCGTCCCAAACTTTCGTCGGGATTGTTTATATCCGTTCCCCGCAGTTCAGCCGTACTCCTCACGGCTCATCACTGAACCGCTCTCCAGCCAAATCGATTTACTATAAAAGACAATACCATCCACTAGCCACAACCACACTCAATCAATTAATATCGAAAATCTTATCTTCTTTATCAGTAGCATCACCATCTAAACAGTTTATCAACCATCATGTCAAAAGTATACATTGCAGGCGTCGGAATGACAGAGTTCATTGCCCCACGCAACAAGTATTCATACGAGGAACTAGGCCTCGAGGCTTGCGTCAAGGCCCTCTTGGATGCCGGCATCAACTACGACGAAGTCGAGCAGGCCATCGCCGGCTACGTCTTTGGCGACTCCACCTGCGGCCAGCGCGTTATCTACCAGCTCGGTCTCACCGGCATCCCCATCTTCAACGTCAACAACAACTGCTCCACGGGCTCCACCGCTCTGTACATGGGCCGCCAAATGATCACAACGGGTCAGGCTGACGTCGTCCTTGCCGTCGGATTTGAGAAAATGGAACCTGGCAGTCTGGGCAGCGTGTTCAAGGGCAAAACAGACCCCTTGGACCGCTTCAACATCAGCACAGAGAGAAACGCCGGCCTCGGCAAGAGCTCCATGGCCTGCCAGTACTTTGCGAACGCCGGTGACGAGTACATTCGCAAGAACGCTCCCAATGGCCAGGACCCCGACGTCATTGCCCGCATCGCTGAATTCAACCACCGCCACTCCAAGCATAACCCCTACTCCCAGTTCAAGACAGAGTACACCCTGGAGCAGATCAAGAACTCGCCTTCAATCCACAAGGGCACCACCAAGCTCACGTGCTGCCCCACCTCGGACGGCTCTGCCGCCGCCATTCTTATTAGCGAAAAGTACCTCAATGCCCACCCAGAACTCCGCGACCAGGCCATTGAGATTGTCGCCCAAGAAATGCGCACAGACTCTGTTTCAGTCTTCTCCGGCTCCAGCGTCGACCTCATCGGCCGTGGCATGACTGTGGCTTGCGCCAAAGCTCTTTACTCTAAAGCCGGCGTCACCCCGGAAGATGTCCAGGTCGTCGAGGTCCATGACTGCTTCGCCGCAAACGAGCTCTGCGTCATTGACGCGATTGGGCTTTCCAAGCCCGGTGGCGCCATTGAGCTCGTCAACAACGGCGACATCACCTACGGCGGCAAGTACGTTGTCAACCCCTCGGGCGGTCTCATCAGCAAGGGCCACCCGCTCGGCGCGACCGGTATTGCGCAGGCCGCAGAGCTCACCTGGCACTTGCGCGGCTGGGCCACAAACCGCTCCGTCGACGGCACTCGCTACTGCCTCCAGCACAACCTGGGTCTCGGCGGCGCCATTGTCATGGGTCTGTACCGCCGTGCTGACGGCAAGGCCGCGCCCACGCGCGCTGAGCTTGAAGCCCGAGACAGATCTGGCCGCGTAGACGGACGAACAAGACTGGGCTACAACCCTGCCATCGAGGCCCGCCACATTACAAAGGCGCAGTTGGCCAGCGTTGTCAGCAAGACGGAGAGTGACAAGTTCACTTACGAGGGCAACAGATTGGCCGGCGTTGACGAGTCCAAGTTGTAATAGGGGGTGACCAAAAAACGAAAGAAGCTCTTGACAAGAAATATATATTGAAATGACATAGTAAAAACATTTAATCGAAATGAAAAACTCAAGATTTTTTTAAATTTAGATACAATAACGTATAGGTTTAGGCTTTTTTATATGCATAAATGGGGGCTGGCTAGCAGCCGCACCGGAAAAACACCATCGGAAAAAGCAGAAGCTAGTTCTTCCTTCGTGTCAACTCGTTTACCACGAGGTATGGCCACCACAGACCTGCAAGTCGGATCCCGTTGTGTAGGTCGACGCGTCGCTGGCCAAGTAAGCCACGGCGCCTCTGAGCTCGTACACGGCGCCAATGCGGTCCAAGGGGTTCTGGGCGGCCCACTGGTTCTCGTACAGAGGCTCCTTCTGCAGGAAGCCCTCCAAAAGGCGGGTGCGGACATGGCCCGGTGAGATGGTGTTGACGCGGATGCCGGCGGCACCCAGCTCGCAGGCGAGGCCGCGGCCGAGCTGCAGGGCGGCGCCCTTGGACACGTTGTAAGGAAGCCAGTGCATGTCGCGGTTGATGATGCTGCCGGACATGCTGGCGGTGATGATGATGCTGCCCTTGATGCCGCGGTCAAGCATGGCGCGGGCGCCGGCCTGGCACGTCAGGAAGGCGCCGTTGACGTTGACGTCAATGATCTTCTTAAAGTCGGGGTATGGGTACTTGTGGCAGTCAATGATGGGGCCCAGGATGCCGGCGTTGGCAATGCAGACGTCGAGGCTGCCGTGCTCCTCGGCGACGGCCGCAATGACGGGCTGGATGCTCTCGGGGTCGGTCACGTCGGCGACGCGGTACTTGAGGGCGGCGGACGCGGGCAGGCCCTTGAGGCGGGCGACGTAGGACTGGCAGGCCTTGAAGTCGTCGCTCTCCTGCTTTGCGAGGTCAATTGCGACGACGGTGGCGCCGAGCTCGGCGAGGACGACGCAGTACTCGAGGCCAATGCCGGAGTTGCCGCCCGTGACGACGGCGGTCTTGCCGGCGAGCGAGAATTGGCCAGTGATGGTGGGGTGCAAGTCAAGGGAAGCGGAGCTGGGGTCTGCGGCTGCTGCGATGGCGGCATTGACGCCGATAAGATCGTTAGGCGCAGGCTTGGGCTTGGGGTAAGCCGAGAGAGGAGTGATGGGAAGGGTGATGTTGTCAGCCATTGTGAATTGTGAGCTAATTGAGTTGAATTGAGTTTTGAGAGGAGGAAGGTAAGATCAATCTGCTTTAGGATTGTGTTTGTCTATTATAAAAAAAAGAGAATGCAATCAAGCGAAATTGACTTCTTTATATAGACACTCAGACCAAGGCACTAGTAGAGATGGTCGCAGCAATACTTTCCGGAGGTGTTGTGAGTCTTGGCTTCCTTCCCATGTTCTGCTTGGGCTTGCAATTGAGTACGCTCGCTGGAGTACCTTACTAGTTTCCTCGCTGTTTCGTGACTTTCCTCCTCTCCAGTTCCATTCGGCCATTCCACCTGCAAAACCATTGAAATTTCACTAGCCGGGGCTAAATCAGCAGCTTAACTTCCGCTGGCATCTTCCGCAGCTTGGGCCCCCCGCCTAGGCTATTGAGGGTGCCCATTGAGCTGTGCTGAGACACAGTGCAGGGAATGCTACGCAGTGGGGGCAATGGGTTGGATCATCGCTGCGGACGGTACAAGCGGTGGACAAGGTGCGGCGCGGGATTGGGGGCACCAGCTGAGGTCAGGAAGTGGGGAGAGCGCAGCGGTGCCAGTGGAAATTGGAAATTGGAAATTGAAAAGTTGTCTGGTGATGCGTTTTATCCTTTCCACGCCGAAATGAGACTCAAAGCCAAGAAGCTCAAGCGCGTGCGGATTAAACCACCATCCGCCGGCCTCTTGACTTCGTCTCGCTCCTGCGCGGTCCTTGAACTGCGTGGACCAATTGACCCTGCAACGTGGGGGGTTGGCATTGCAATTGTTTCACACAAGTTGAGAACTCTGAGCACCGCGCACTAATACTAGCACTACATGTATATAGACACACAATACCTTTGCCATCATCAATTGAGCAGTCTCAAAGCACAAGCCCAGCCTGAATGACAAGCGCTGAGGCAAAAGTGCGAGGTTTAGTGAACTTCAATCACCGCAGCCCGACATTTTTCCGCGATACTATTAAGTACGTAACCTGATTGCATAGAAGAAAAGCAAAAAAAAAAAGTCTCGTGAGAAGAACTCCCAAGTGCCGCAAAGGCCAGGAGGACGACTTCCACTGTCCCAATTCAAACGAGACAACGGGACAGCAGTGAACAAAGAATTCGTGAGCCATTGACCCACTAGTACCGGCCGGCTCTTGAGTTTCAACTTGGGCTCGAGCCTCCCTCGGAGTGACTGGATTTTTTATACGCTCAGGCACAGGTAAAGCCATTTATGGTGCAAATTAATATAAACACCAACCCATCTTCCTCACTGCCCAAAGAGAGGCTGCCACGAAAACATGGCATTTCTTGGTGATGCTAGTTTAGTATCAGACCATACATGAAAAAGTACCTCCAGAAGTTGCTTCGATGACCAAGAAAAACACGCATCACTTTTGATGCTACAAAGGAAAACGTGCACAGCTTTTGTTTTTCTAAAATTGCTTCACCACAATCAGTAGTAGCTACCACACGGCAAGGGTTCATGCTGGAAAAAAAAAAAAGAGCGGAGTAAGGATGCCGCCCACAACTGAACGCACGCTCTTCTGTAGTACGCTCAAACGAAGAGTTGATAATCAAAGATGAGTAATGACTTACATCAGCAAAGACTAGGAGATATCGATCAGCAAACTGCAGCGGGAAATTCAAGGCTCTGCAGGGCCTACTCCCAGTCGTACATGGTGAAATGTTGGCAATGCTTTGCCAGGCACCCAAGACGTCCCCTCATTGAAACAACAGGGAAGAGTCGCGCTTTGTATATACATTACATGTAACTGTTCTTGTAAAACCCCGACTTTGAAAGACTCGACTTGCGCACATTATGAGCGATGCTTCAACAAAACTAAACGGGAATGGAGAACAAGCGCTTGGATAGTTCTTACTCAACCCAGTTAGAAATATATTGATGAGTAATAAGTCAATTGCCGAAACTATACCTAGTCCATTGGCTACAGACGCTTCTTTTTGTCATTTAAAAGGTTTTTGTTTGACTATTTCAAGCTAGCGTTTTTCCCGTAGCTGATACCAGTACATGAGTATTAATTCCTTTCTTCACACAAGAAGTAGGAGACAGTTGATTTGACTTTTGTTACTCTGAATTTTAATGAATACATAGATAATCACTTATTAGATGGAAAGAAATGTTGAAAGAGACGATCCTCTGAAAATCCCCAAATCGAAAGCGAAAGAGGAGTTGAAGAGGTAGAGCATCCTTGAGACAATTTCTACCCCACGTCGAGGTCCAAGGGGATCGACAAGCCAATCCTCCGCAGTCTGCGAGAGTCACAGGGGTCCTTCCTTGAGAGGAGACTCGCAGCTCGGCTCGGCTTGCGCCAGAGAGAGAGAGCTTTGGAATCACTACGTCACCAACCGGTCACCAATTCCAGAGGGAACTCATTTGAAAAACCGATTCGAGGGGAAACTGTCATCGATCTGCGCCACTGGCAAACTCCGGTTCCCCGGGGTCTTAGCTGGCTGATGAAAGTCTAATCAATGTAAGAATTATATGGAGTTGATGTAAAACAAAAATAGTAATAATGAGAAAGTACTCCTACCTTTTCTCGGTTACGCCAGTCTGGAGATGTTTTCTCAGTGAGGTCCTCCTCTAATCCAAGTGCCCCTCATTGAATTTCATGTACACTAGAGTTCCGAGTGTACGATGCGGTGTACTCAAAACTTCTTTCAGATGACCTGAATTGGAGGAGGGGTCGAATACACGGCAATTTTATAACAGATGTGCTTTGGACTAACAGGTTATAATTAGCTCTGAGTATGTACTGCAGTTAAGAGACTCACGGAGTCAAGAATAAGTGAAGCAAAGGCGGATTAGCGCGCGACTATTGGAAGATGGTAGTTATCAACGGGAGCTGCTTGGTGTGTCCTACTCATGCTTATCTCACTAACATCAGCATCTTGGTTACATTTCATTCAGGGCAGAACTTCAAAGCAATAAGAACTAGTAATTTAGTTCTTCAGAGCTCGAACCAAGTGACGGTATCTGCTCTTGTAAATTGGATTCGTTTGGATCATGACCAATGGGCAGTATCGTCTATCCGCCCTGTAATGTGAACTCATTCGTCGTTACCGTTCATTGTTACGCAAAAAGCCGAGTTAATATCATGCTCACAATTTGCAGCTTGAGTTTCTTGGGTGAATATACTGGCTTGAGGGCTCATGTGTGAGCTCAACTATAACAGCCAATGCGAGGTTACTTATACCGTGAGGCACTAAGGCCTTAATTGAGAGCCCTTGCTGGCCTTGTACTCCCAGAGTCATGCTTGGCTTTTTTTTTTTGCAGAGCCTTACAGCATTTTAATCAACGTCTTAGACACAAGATTGAACCCACCTTGTTAGGCATAGTTTTAGGGCTTGATTTAGCTAGCTGTTACCGGTCTGATAACGATATAGCATTTGAAAAGGACAAAATTCATTCAATGTAACAGAGTCTTGTGCTGTGATCGGGGTCTTTATTCTTCAGCTATATATGATGGCATACACGTACGTATGTTTGTGAATCTGCTAAGTGGAAGGTTAAATCTGCGCAACACTGATGCCGCCTCAATCTCCACATTTATCTAGCAGCAGCCACAAATATGTTTGTTTCATTTTAGATGGTCCATCAAAAAGAAGCGGGGTGTATTTGTAGGTGTTTGATTATGGCAAACATGTGCCAGCTATTCATTATTATTGTATAGCTAAGAACCGTGAACCAACAAGCCCCACGTCTAAGATTGTGATAGACCCATCTGCGGTAACGATTCTTCCTCGCAGGGCCAAACTGCTTCCATAGAGCAGGATGATTAGCTGCAATGAAAGACCAGAACTATTAGCTGCAATAAAAGAACAGGATGATTAGCTGCAAAAAAAGGAGAAAGGAAGAAAGAAAGGATGGAAAACTCGCTTCAAGTAAAAGCCTGGCAAATTATAACAACATTGTTTCTGTTGTGTTTTTATTTTTCCCTAAGAAGCAGCATACTTTCCTAGCAGATACACCAAATCACAGAGCTTTTGAATAGTCTGAGTACTGATGCTTTTGGTAGATACTTTTAATATTTAATGATTTACAAGCCTGTTTATTGTCCTGCCTAAATGATACAAGAAACGTATTGAATTTCCTAAATACACTATGTAGCATTTGTATTCGTTACACTAGGGAGATTGTTTGAATCACTCACCTGGGTGATAGGTTAGCTTATCAATGCTTAGATTCATATGTTTAGTATTGTCGCGATGAAGAGGTATGGCAACTCCAAACGTCTTTTTTTAGTTACATTGAATACAAATATAACCAGCTAAAGTGGTGTAAATGATGTAATGCTGGTGGTCATATCATCTATCACAGTTTGGACAAACTCTAGAGATCTAGGCCCATGCGCTCTAATATCCCTCCATATCCCTCCCCATGCGTTCACAAATTGCAGCAACTCTTGCACATCTGGGTTTGGAACGTTGCTTAGCTCGCGGCTTTTGAAATCAACACGGCGCTTGATGTAGTCTGAAAAAACGGCAACAGAGAAAGTGTTCATTGTGAGTGCAAGGTCCTTGAGATTATTAATGTTGACATTTCGTACATAGCGGTCGTACTCTTCAGGTTCAGAGTACTCGTGCTCGAGGCAGGCCTTCACCGAAAGAGCCAATTCGTTAACAACAATAGAAACAATAGTGTCGCGCAAAGCACTCAACGAGTTCATGCTTGTCATCAAAGCTGATCTCACTGAGGTGATGTCATGTTGTTCTTTGCTCGGTTCTTGGTCGTCATAGGCGTCGTCCATCTCCATGTCTACGTCGCCATCAAATGTTTGTGTCCGCGACAATGCTTCTCTCTGGATAACTTCGCCAATGGCATCTGCAGTAAGCCCCTTCACATAGGTCACTGTTTTAATCTCGTGGATCAAAGCTTTCGTCAAAAGGTTCCGGTCATTGGACAGAATCACAGTTAGCAATTGCCTATTCTTTCGGAAATACATGCAGCAGTCTAAAATGCCGTCATCTCCATGAAGGTCGGACCTTGGCGAGCAATTTTCAGTTAGCTTCTGCCCCACCACTCTACGATCTAAATTTGCAAGCGCGCGGTATATCCAGTCCGTAGCTTTCCGAGCAAGAACTGCAACTGACATTTTCTGGCCGTCAGCTGTAACGTTAGTTTTCTTGTGGTTAAGCTTGAGACTGTCCAATTCTTGGAGAACTACCCATGGCACAACAATCACGAATCCATAAGTGTCTGCGACTTTGGCGAGGTCAGTAACCAAACTCAGGTTTGAAATAAGAAAGTTGGTATCTAAAATAAGCCCTGCAAGTGTAGTAGGAGAGTAGCTTGCGTCGGTTCCCGGTGATACAAACTGGGCAGTTGGTTGCACATTCAGCACTGTCACTTCTCTATCCTTCGTGATTGTTTTATTTATTTCGGCAATGACATCGGGGTCTTCGATAATTATCATTTCCTCGTCTGAATCTTCCAGCACCTTCTGAGGCTTTGCAGAATCCGAGTTCGTAGTTTCATTAATTCGATGAGGCTCTATAGGCCTCTCTGATTTTGCGTTGTCTGTTGGTAATTGCGCCTTTGGTTCTTTAGCAGGTACGCTTGGAGTTTGTGTCGTAGTTGGACTAGGCGGTTCTGCATGCTGAGACTTTGACTTTGTATTGTTTTCAGCAATGGATGTTTTGGCCTTAGGCGTAGTAGATATAGAGGCCGTAGCGTACTGAGACTGTGCCAGACCTCCTTTACCGGTCTGTGGCTTTGTTTTGGTCTGTGGCAGATCTTTGTGTGGCGAATTGTTCTTTCTAGTCTTTAGTTTCGACTTTGTGATCTTAACTTGGCCATTCTCAGCGGCCATTATATCCGCTACAGAATATTTTTGGGTACGAGATGTTCCCGATTTCTGTTTTGCCATCGGCGTCGCGCGTCTATTGCTACGGTCATGGATGGAGACTAGAGATGATTTTTCGACTGGCATTTCGTGGTTGCGTATGCTCGCATAAGTCAAATGGAAAAGCAATAGTAATACTACAGCGTGTTGTTCTAATAGTCGATAGCAAGTGCGTCTAGTACCCTGAGGCCGAGAAGCACAGCGGGGCGTTGTTTCCGAAAAGCTTCTCTGCTGGTGTCGTCGACAGTCTGTGATCGTGACGTCGCTGTTGGCGTCCGTGTATGTTGGTCACCTCTGCTGATTGATATGCAGGGTAAGGGCATTAAGCCATGATGCGTGCGCGCCGGCCCACCAGCACTAAGCCAAACCGTTACCGGCGGCGCCTGTTCTGCTTTTTTTTCAAATTTTTTTTTTTTTTTTTTTCATTCGGCGACTACATATCATCGATATGATTGATCCCAACGACGATCGTACGATGGAACCACGCTCGGTAACCCGGTGAGCGCCCAACGTGCGCCGTGTGTTAAAATTTTTCCGAAGGACCCTCTTCGAACACGCGTGCGGCGTGAGTCAGGCCTTATAGGCCGCCGCCATGGAAATGAATTCCCGAAGCTCAAAGGCCTCGTTGAATTAATTCGTTGAATTCGTCATTTGTCACCTTTTGGGGGTCGCTTGGTGGCCGCTTTTTGCGCTTTTTCCTTCCGCTTGCATCTCCTAACGCGGCTGCTTCATGTAGTGCGGTTAGGGTATGAAGCACCCATCCATACGATCTAAAGTGTCAAACCGTTTGCCGAATTTATATAAATTGACATGAAATTTTTTATCTTTCTTCTTTTTTTCCTCTCTATTCACTAGGCCAACATCTTCTGATTTTATCTGGTATCTGATATTAATATTTTTTGTCACAATGGGCATGCCTTCTGATCCCGCGTCTAACGCCATCTTGTACCTGACCTACGCGGCCATGTTGTACGTGGACGCCAAACTACCTGATAGACCCTTACTAACTCTCTAGGGCCATGGGTCTTTACGTCTCTTGGAGATTTGCTACCAAGAGCGATTTCCTCTCTGGAAATCGTACACAGAGAGGTGAGTAGTTTGCCCCGTCAGGACCTACATCAGACTAACCGATTATAGCTCTTCCTCTCGCCATGAACTTTGTCGCTTCAGGTTTGTAGATGCACCCACCTTGTATTCACTAGGATCACAAGAATGGCTCGCACTACTATTTCTCTATTGTAAAGCTGGAATTCCGTTTCCTATATTGGTCGCTCGAAAACGGGCTCAAGTTGCACAACGGGTGCTAAGTGTTTCTACACTTGGCTGAGATCATACCGTTTTAACTCGATCAAGATAATACTTGCGTGAGAATAGTGCCGCTTCTTTTGTTTCCCCTGCTTTTTTTTGCCTGGTTTTCTCAGCGTCACGCTTTGAAATTTTTTTGGCAGACGCTGGGGACATGCCAGGCAAGCTTTTATTACCAGACTCTAATAATTATTAGCAATGGGATGTGGTATTTTAACAACTTATCCTGAAATTGCTGGTATCGCTGGTGTTCAGGGTCTGTTGGTTTACGGCCTTAGTTCGGCTCTCCCAATTCTGTTATTCTCCCTTTTCGGCCCTATTATTCGACGACGCTGCCCTGATGGATTTGTCCTTACCGAGTGGGCCAGAGAGCGCTATGGTGTTATCACAGGTCTCTATCTCTCTTTTTTCACTATCGCAACTATGGTGAGTACATGTCTTTTCTTTTTGGGGCTCTCGCTAATCAAACACAGTTCTTGTACATTGTTGGTGAGCTTACTGCTCTTCAGACGGCTGTCCAAACTCTTACTAAGTTGGATGCTTTGCCAGTCATGATTGTGGAGTGTGTTGTTACCACTATTTACACTTCGTGGGGTGGTTTTAAGACGTCCTTCATTACAGACAATATTCAAGGATGCATGATCTTACTGCTTTTGGTTGTCTGTAGTATTGCGATGGGAACTCAGATTCATATTGACCGCGATCTTGTCCATAATAGTCCCTTATTGAAGGACTCGCTTCTGGGCTGGCAGTTGATTTACATTCTGCCTGTCGCTATTGCCACTAATGATTTCTTTCTTTCTGGGTTCTGGTTGCGTACTTTTGCGTCTCGCACCAACAAAGACTTGTTCTGGGCCTGTTTTATCGCTACTATCATTATTTTGGTTTTCCTTGTCGTTATTGGTGTTACTGGCCTTCTTGCAGCCTGGTCTGGCATGCTAGCAAGCGATGGATCCGACGCCTACCTATCTTTCTTTTACATCCTTCTTGAACTACCTGCTTGGGTTGTGGGATTTGTGCTTGTTTTTATCGTCTGCCTTTCAACCGCAACTTTCGACAGTTTACAATCTGCCATGGTGTCTTCCATCTCCAACGATGTCTTCCGTAATAAACTCCACGGTATTTGGGTTCGTCTCATTGTTGTGTTGGTTATGATTCCCACAATTGTTGTCGCCCTTCAGGCGCCCAACATTTTGCAGATCTTCCTTATCTCTGATTTGATTTCGGCTGCAGTTGTCCCTGCATTATTGCTTGGACTCTGGCAACGCATGTTCTTTATCACCGGCTATGAAGTCATTACCTCTGGTCTTGGAGGTATCTTGTCAGTTTTCATTTTCGGTGCTATTTACTTTGACAATGCTTTGGAAGGTGCCAAACTGATTATTCTTGAAAACGGCCTGTATGTTTCGGATTGGAGTGCATTCGGTGCCTTTGTTGCTGCGCCCGTTGGCGGTCTTATTTTTGGCGCCGTCATGCTTGTCTGCCGTTTGACAGTTTTGTTCATCTACTCCAAATATACTCACACCCCTTTCACTGCTCTTGACAAGCCTTCTGAACCCGTCTCGCCATTTGCTCAGGGAGGTGTAACTGTGAGGAGCGATAATTCAAGCAGTGTTGGAGACGAAGAGCGTACTGTTATTAGAGAAGAGGCTGACTGGAAAAGCTCCAAGTTTGCTTCTTACTTCTTTAAGCAAGACTCGAAAGTTGAACTAGACAGCTGATTTATAAATTTAAATCGGAATGATTTTGAATAAAAAGTTACAAATGACAATAATAATACAGTTATAATAAATAATATTGGATAGTAGTAATAATCACTGGCGGTCATCAATAAAAACTGCATCGCGGCAAAGAAGAACAACCTTTTTAAAAACATGCCGCCATTCGACTTGATCGCCTATCGATCTCACAAAAGAAACCTCAAAAAACTGGCTCGAACTAGATACCTTACTACACTGCATCACGCCCCTTAGCGGGATTCTTCGACGGTCATACATTTTGACTGGTAGGATTGCAGTCTTGATGCTGGAATATGCCATGGGATCACGCCGTACAGGCAAAGACACACCCAGTTGATGGAAAGCGCTACCTAGCATCGGGACAATCGTCTCAAGCGGCATGAGAGAGTAGAATGTAGTAACAACTCTTTGGTAAAACATGTCTTTGAAATTAACATCTTTCTGGGACAGGGACAGGGGTATTGGAGTGCCAGGTTTCTTGAACTGTAGTTGCATGGGGTCTTGCGCAAGAACTTGCAAAAAAGCCTTTTCCTTTTCAGAGATATTCTCAGCTTTAGGCTGCTGCTGCGACGAGAAAGCTGGCACAGACGGCAACGAAGTGGCTGTAGTAGTGATAGGAAGGGTCGATGACATCGCTTTCACAGCCTGTTGCGTGGCAGCAAAATTCTCATCTGAAAGATCGACTTGAAGATTTGAAAGAAGCTTAGTTGCAAGCGCCTTCGGGTCATTACAGACCTCTGATGAACCATCAGCTAAGAAAGGGTTTTTTCTAGTAAACCACGGATGTAACCGAACATCAGCGATCTTGAATCGTTGCGAAACATCAACCTTGATGATACATCGTAAAAGGGATAGTGCTTCCAGAGGTAACGTATTCCAAGGCATGCGATCCACTTTACCATCCTTGCTTACAAACTCTTTAAAATCCAGATCCAAGCGCGTGGGCTCATCCCATGGCGTTTGCCCGCAAAGAAGCACAAACAGAACAATACCACACGACCAAATATCAGCACTGTCAGGATCATAAGTTCCTGAAAAAATCTCTGGGGCAATGTAAGGCGGACTACCACATGCTGTATGGCACTGTCGTCGTGCTCCACTATCCGGTAGGCGAAAAAGTGCGGCCAGTCCAAAGTCTGCTATTTTGAGGTTCCCATTTGCATCCAGGAGAAGGTTTTCTGGCTTTATGTCGCGGTGTGCAACGCCTCGCGAGTGCAGAAAGTCAACACCGTTTATAAGCTGTCGGAAGTAAAAGTGCGCAATGTCTTCTTCAACCCCGTTTGTTTCGATCAGACTAAACAGATCACCGCCAAGCGCCAACTCCAGGAAGACCCATTTGTAATGCGGAGAGTCACCGGTATCATAAAACCTCAGCACATTCAAGTGAGGACAGCAATACTTGTGTAGAGACACCTCTTGCAAAATGTTGCGATCAGTGACGCCTTTGAGCTTGGCGTTGGTCTTGTTTATAAACTTGATCGCAAAGGCGTGTTTTTGCTTATCCTTGCGGCGAGCAGCCCGGATTCTGAAAATTTAGCACGGAAGGATATTTCTAACAAAAATACTCACTGTGCAAATGCTCCATGCCCAATGCATGCTCCGATCTCAATGTTTGGCCACGTTGGCAGAGGGTCCTTGAACTTTTGCGAGAGATGTATTTCCATTGCTTGTTGATGATTGATCTACGCGAGTTTCGACGCGTGGGTCTATTTACGCGTTTTTTTTGTTTCGGTTTGATCATACCTAACCCTTAATTAACAACATGTGGATGTGTGAGACGTGAAATTATTATTCTTGTTTGATTACTGTGTATTATTACGTGAATTTTTTTTTAGTAAAGCGAAAGAAATATATGAGCCTAAACCTTGCGAGGAATTCTAAAGGCCCCCTGGCCAGCTGGCTTTTCAAACACATTAATTGAGTCCTGGACAGTCTTGGCTTTGTAGGTGGAAGCGATTTCTGCTTGACTCAGACGGCTAGGATACGGGCGGTATGCACTCTCATCAAGAGTGGCCTCGTCGAGTGGCACAATCCGGGGCTCCATACGCCTCACCGGTGAGTTCTTGCCCAGAGGACTTGTGGCCCCGCCGGTAGGCCCGCCAGGAACGGACTTGCGGATCGGAGACATGCGAGTAGGTGAATTGCTGCGAATTGGACTAGAGCCCCCGCTGGATCCCGCGTATGGGTTGTATTGTGGGGTCGGCGGCGAGTAGTACAGCGATGAACTGTTTCCAGAGGAGCCAGACGAACCCGACGACGTCGTCGTCGCAGAGTAAATCGACTCGGCGGAGGATGCTACACCGCCATACTGGCCTTGCATGTAGCGGGGACGTGGGTGGTCTAGAACGTACTCATTGGGGTACATGTCGTGGTGCATGTTGGAAGGGACAAGGTCCTGAGGAATATGCTGCTGTTGTTGTTGTTGTTGCTTCTGTGAATCGACAGGGTCTTGTGGATTGATAACCAGCGTAGCAGCGCTCGTTTGCTGCAAAATCCGCAAAACAATCCAAGCGATGAGTGCAACGGATCCCCAAATCAGCGAGAACCTTAAGCCGACTGCGATATAAGACGCTCCTACATCAACGTAATGTTCAATAAGAGGCCTCAGAAAAGCAATCAAGAGACCAACAACTACACCAGTGCAGAAAGATGCAGGCGAAGTTGGCCAAATATATGGCACTAGTATCGAGGGGAGAATGATTGATGAGATCTGGCCCGATGTGTTTTTGGGTTTGCCGATGGCAGTAGTGGCTGTTACGACCGAAGTCGCGTTGTCTGTGCCAACACTGGAAGCTGTATTTGTGGACAAGGTGGTTATAGACGATGGCGCCGGAGACGCCATCCGCTGGCTGTATTGAACCAAAGCGAGGGAGTTTTCGTTGTCTCCGAATTGCGGCTGATAAGGCCGTCTGGGAGAAAAATCGAGACTTTGGCTAGGAGAGTGTTGGTTCCCTCTGTACAAGTTCTTCGCCTGTTGTAAAGCCGATCGCTGGTGCGGGCTCAGGTTCGGAGAGTTGAGGGGGGAGGTAGTAAATGTAGTGGTGGTAGCCGTTTTGCCGTATATTATAGAACAGAAGACAACAGATCAGAGAGTGATGTTGTCTTCTTGTAATGCGTAAAAGCGTATTTTTTTTCCGATGTCAATAAAGCAGAACCAGACGGTTTTATAAACCTGGAGTCTTGTTTTTGTTGTTTGCGATGTAGTAGGGTGTGCGTTTCAGTAGGGAGTAGTGACAGCAGTGCTAAGACGTCAATGCTCAAGATTCGGAAGGCAGTACCGTTTTAGTGCTGAAAAACCTGTCAAATATGGGGCCCCTGCTAGATCTGAAACCGGATGGCGGTGGTTAAATGAGATCCGAGATGAGTTGAGGTCGTAAAGGTCGTGGCGACGCTAGTTTGAAGTACCAAGTAGCGCGTATCAGGTGGTTTATTTTGGAGTTCAAGGCTCTCTTTGGTAGTCAGAGACGAGGGGGTAATGAGCCTGAGGTGGTAATGCTAAAGATGTAAATATATGCTAAGAAGGCGATGATGTTGGTAATGGCGAACGAACAAGCATGGAGGAAGGGTAGTATCGGCAGGATCGCTGGGTTATGAAAGAAATTGTGCAACGCTGAGGAGGGGACTTGATCCATCTTTATATAAACTTAAAAGACGGCGATCCAGTTTTTAGTTCTGTAGTCAAAAGAAAAAAAAAGGGGAGATTTCACGTAACAATAAAAGAAATGCAGCTGTTGTCACAGTGGAAAGCGCGGGTGTTGGAGCGTGCGCCGCCATCGGTCCACGGAGACCAGCCTTCGCATTATGTGAAAACACTGAAGCCAATAGTTATGCGATTAGTTATGCGAGTAGTTATGCCACTACCCACCTTTGCGCATAAGCCTCGATTATGGGGGATCGGCGTCTAACCCAAAAGTTAAGAGAAAGAGGGAAACTTTGAACTTTTGAAAATAGAATAAATCAGTATGTACTATCTGCCGTGGAAACATGGCTCCAAATTCAGATTTTACGGAGTGCAACCCGATATCTGAGGGGCTCGGCGGCAACTTGAACTCTTTAGACACACAGAGCGATCAAGCGCCTACGTTGGTTCACTCAATGTTTGGGGTAAGCGGCAAGGGAGTTAACTACGTATGTACATGTATGTATTCCATGTTGATGTGAACTTGAGGACGTCCTCACGATACCCAAAGTGGAACAAAAGTAAACAATCACGCGAAGAAGTCGCGTAAATACTCCCAACGACATCCGGGAGGCCGCCCCCAAACACCACTATTCGAAACCAGTATAAATATATTGCAAATTGAAAATCGATTATTTAAAGGAAGCAGTGCAAAAATAATTTCAAGATTGATATCATTCAATGTTTACATATGAACTGGAAGTCGATAGAAAAAACGACATGGATGTTGTGTAGTAGAGATCGGGGGTGTCCAACCACCTCGAAGATCTTCCGTCTATCAGTCAAAAAGGTGCAAAAAGCTTAGCTAGCTACTTGAAAATATTATCAGAAATGTCAAGACAGGTGAAGAGAAGAGACCAATAAACAGGTTTGCCAACTGTAATATTGACAACACACAAGCACTAAAGATGAGGACAAAAAACACACGAAAACATTGGTTACAGTCATGCTAGATGAAGCTGCGCGATTGATGGATCTCTCAAGCATGGGCGGTCCTTAAGAATACGCAAGACTTGTGAAACCCACAAACACTTAAATCAGCTCTTAAGCTTTCTTGGTAAATAAAAAGACTTGTTAGAATCTGCTTCAACAGTTCGTCCATTGCCAAGTTTGCAGGTATACCACAAAAATATGAGTAGTACTTAATCATAACTCATACATTACCCTTCGGCCCAGGCTCAATAGGACTCCTTACAGGCCTGTGCACGAGTTCCATAAATTTTGAATAGTAAAATACAACAACCATTGGCTGCTGCAAGTTACAAGTTACAACAAATTCCAAACCGAATCGCTCAGTGTCGCTAACCAGTCAAACAGAGTCCTGCTACAGTCTGTATGCAGAGTATCGCAGCAGCTCGTCGACAGGGCCCGGTATACATTACGCCGCTCCACATAATCTGTACATGTGTTCAGCTTTTTTATGTATGTACCAGCCTTTCGACTCCCAAGCATTTCAGCCTTCTGATTTCAATGCACCATGTCCTATGTGCCTCGTCGCAACTTTGCATGCAACCGAAGCAGATTAATCGTAAACAAATCGCAAAACACTTCATCAGATCGAAGCCAGCCATTTCTATTAATTATTCGTCCTAAGGTCCTCCGAAAGAAGCCCCAATGGTGACTGTGGGGTTGTTTATGAAATTTGGGTCTACAAGCATCAATATCAGTTGACTTGGGCAGGATGGCTGGGTCTGATATAGTGACGATCGCGGTAGCTTGAGGACTAATATTACGGAAACCCGAGTTCCCTTCGAAGCATTATGCCCGTAAGTAGCTTTTCAATGGAGTGACTCTAAGATCTAACGAAAAGCATGGAAGGAAGAAATGCTCCATAGCTTGAGGATTATAAATCTTTCCGAGAAGCTTGAAGCGACACAGTGGAAAGTCATGCACAGCGTTCACATGTTACTAAAATATTTTAAGCTCAAGGCTGGCTGAGGTCTCCTTCAACAGTTCCATAGGACTTAAGTATAGTTAATTCAGGCCTGTTATTTCGCAAGTGCTATCCAGCGTCTAACCACCCTATCACGCTCGCAATTATAACACGCACGTTGAGATCCACGGACTTGAAAGTTGTTAACACCACGTTAAGGCAACTATGTACGTAAATGTTGACGCTCAAGACAAAATCAATTCGATTTACGTGGGCTAGGGTCAATTGTGTGACTGCGAGACAAAAAGCTTCCAAATTAGGAAATACTAGTTTATACAGTATAGTTCACAGCCAATTTGAGGTTCTCCTAGTTACCACGTAGTATATTACAGTCCGAAAGACTGCACGCTCACTCGAATCTTCCAACCTCCCACAGCAGCTCCTTTCCTTGTATATCCCGTCTACGACAGAGAATCAGCTTCGGGCCCTTCACCAATATAGGTATGTAGATATAAACCTCGAGTCGACGAGGAAAGATTTGACTCCTAATTTTTTTTTTCCAACCACCCCGCTATTTTTCCAAATCAACTTTTGAATCGCCCTTTCTGAAAAAATTTTCTAACTCTTTCAGATATCGTCAATATGTCGTCTAATCTTTTCGCACTCACCCCAGAGGATGCTCAGCTCCTCATTGCTGCCAACGTTCACTTGGGATCCAAGAACGTTCAGGTAAGTGCTGTTATTGCGCTTTTAAAGCCTTTTTTTTGTAGAATGATTTCTGACTCGGCAGGTCCACAACGAGCCCTACGTCTTCAAGACCCGCCCCGACGGTATCAACATCATCAACATTGGCAAGACCTGGGAGAAGATTGTTCTTGCTGCCCGTGTCATCGCTGCCATCCCCAACGCTGCTGATGTCGTTGCCATCTCTGCTCGTACCTACGGCCAGCGTGCTGTCCTGAAGTTTGCCAACCACACCGGTGCTACTGCCATTGCTGGTCGTTTCACCCCTGGTAACTTCACCAACTACATTACCCGCTCTTTCAAGGAGCCCAGACTAATTATTGTCACTGACCCCCGCACTGATGCCCAGGCTATCAAGGAGTCTTCTTACGTCAACATCCCCGTCATTGCACTTGCCGACACTGACTCTCCTTCCGAGTTTGTTGATATCGCCATTCCCTGCAACAACAAGTCCAAGAACTCTGTTGGTCTTATCTGGTACCTGCTTGCCCGTGAAGTCCTGAGACTTAGAGGTGTTCTGCCCGACCGCACCACCGAGTGGTCTGTCATGCCCGATTTGTACTTCTACAGAGATCCCGAAGAGCCAGAGACCACCGCCATCACCGAGGAGGAGGTCACTGAGGAAGTTGCCGAAGTTGCTGCCGTCGCTACTGAGGAGTGGGACGCTGCCGCTGAGCCTGCTGCTACCCCCGCTGACTGGGCTGCTGCTACTGAGGACTGGGCTGCCGAGGCTGCTGCTCCCGTCACTGCTGCTTAAATGAAGGAGGAAAATGAAAAAGTAAAAAGTTATTAATGTATTATTTTTTTATTTGGGGTGTATAAAGAATCGAAACGAACGAACATTATTAGTAATGTAGTTGTGTTCCTGCTTCTGTAGAGGGATTATCTGAAAGCTTGATACAGAGGGTACTAGACTAGTAAATATTGCCTGGTGAAGTAGGGATTTGTGACCAAGTGGTGTATCCTCTGATAAAATAGAGATGCGTTTATACTGATGCTAAAGCAAGTTAATTAACTAAATTTCCGGACAATAGCCCAATTTGAACAAAAAGCCATCATGCCGATAGGTCATAAATCCAAACAGTAAGTACTACTTTGCTTCTTGAGATAAATGACCAAGTTGAAAGACGCTACGGCATGTCGCTGAGACATCTCGCAAGAGATATCATTGTCCCCTCTTTACACCTCATGAAGGACTTGTGCAATGGAACTTATACCAAGACTTCTTGCAGTCGTGCTCACGCGCAAAAGGACAAGCTGGTACTCTTTCAATCACACAGAATCTGCCATATTGAGGCGACCATAAAACGGAAACACTAACAAGCATCCATACTTATGAGCAGAAGGGACCGTTATGATTGTCTATGCTAAAGATATTAGCGAATCACAAATATACGACTCGCTTTACGTAACTCTTAGGACACTATTTGATTGATGAACCAACACCTACCGACGGATAAGCTCGTTAAGCTGCCATAATATACACTCCAGCGCACTTGAACTACTGTAGATCTTGTGAGAGTTAAATACATAAGTGTTACATATTTCGGTGAAAACCGTTCGGGACCTCAGCAGTTCTCGTCTCATCTCTCATCGATCTGAACAACCTGCTCTAGTGAGAGCCACCGGCAGGTAGCACTCAATAGCCTGATTGAATGATGCTTGGTATTCTGGTCGAGGATGGCCTTCGTTTATAAAAGACCGGGTCACGGGACAGGGGCTTTTTTTAGTCGCTACGCCTTGGCATATTCGGCCATAGCACTGGCGTATCCTGCGAGATCCGCCGTAGCAGATACCACACGTGAGACACCCCCGGTGGGATCCCCAGTCCTCGGCAAGGACACTTCGTGATTGTAAAGAAACTGTGTAGTATAAAGTACTATTTGAACGTAACATAGTGGTAATAACAATTAAAAATTTTTCTCGAATCCGCTATAGCCCTCATTTAGCCTAGACGGCGTGTGAAAACTGGATTGCTGGGCCAAGATATGTTGCAAAATTTGACTGCTAAGCAAGAGAAGAGATCTAAAGGACAACAACATTAACAACCAGTGTTTAGGATTTATTATTTGCAATAGACGTTTTATGTCTCAATTGTAGTGTGCACCCTTTAATACTATGGGTGAAAAATCCGAAAAGGGGAATTGCTAACACTACATGTCTGGAACTCTAGAAATGCACTGGAATACAGAAGAAAGTTCACAGAAAATTGAAATGTTGGCAAAATAGAATTCAACTTATTGTGTAAAAACCTCAAGGAGTAGCTAATGAGTTCCTAGAGATGAGTTACTAGAATTACGGTAGCTGAGACTTAGCGAGTAGTGAGCGTCGGCTGACTGGTTTAATAAACCAGCAAGCGTATAGACGGGTTTGTGGTATAGAAGTACGTGATTACGTGTGGAAAGCTGATAGAAGTACGGGTCATACCAAATATATTAACCGTTCGCGATACGATGACGCCAGCTAGCTGTATTGAAAACTGAACGATAATATTGATAAACTCAGAGCAAATTCTGAAACATAAACTCTGGGGCATACAGTTACTTCAATGAAGCTAGGAGCACTTAATGGTACATCCGGCCAACACGAAGCCAACCGAGACAAATGAAATCTTCTATAACATGGCAGAGTGTTGGACAATGGGACGGCCTGATGAGGATGAGTTGCCAAGTATCAACTGAATGCGAACGCCTAAAAAATCTTTAACAAAATTATAGCAGCCAGTAAGCAATTATCAAATTTTATTATGAGCTCCACCGGTCTGTAAAGTAGCAATTCTCCTGAAACAGTTTTGAGCACCCTCCTCCGCCTCCGCTTCAAATTACAGTGTGCTGCATTGCCAATGTATAATACTTTGATAGCACTTGAGTACAATAGTGCGGACTGGGATGCACTCTCGCAAAAAGACATGTACGAGGCACAAGATTTTTAGTTTCAACCAGATGTATAATGATCTAGTAGTATGTGTGCTTTACATTGATCACTTGAAGCTCATATGATACGAATAAATGACATGAAAAATTATGTCTACTGTCCCATTTACGTGATATCCCCACAAGTGTAATAATAAACATGAAGTAAGACATTCCAGGTTGCCCATCGTAACTACCGCCTTCCGCTAGTCGCCCGTTATTCCACCTTGGTTTCGCGCATTTTTGGCGTTATTGGCGCCTTTTAGCTGGATCATTCTATTAAACACTTGCACAAGTTCGTGTATTTTTTTAATGTGCTCCCGCCCAACCTTGAATAAACATCCAGCGGCTTGTTATTATCGAAATGTTTGGTGGTATTGTCAGTGAAACACGCATATTAATTTTTTTACTTGTACTAAGGCTGATCACGTCAAGTCATCCGCCTTATCAAGCATCGTAGAACTAATTTCTTCAAGCTGAGAGGAAAGCCATTACAGGGAATGTGAACACTAAGGCCAGTTTTAACCAATTTCAAGTAAGGTCTACGGAAGTATTTGTGCTTCATGATGACAAGCGAAGTCATTTCACGTCTGCAACATACCTACCTAGGCTTTCAGATTTTGGAATACGATTACACTGAAAGTTTACACAATACTGGGTGCAGCTTGAAGGTGAAATATATCCACAAAGTACGCCCGGAATTCTTCATTTCATCAACTGCTGCATGTTTCCTAGTTAAAAACTTCCGAGAGTTTGTGGGCAGTGCTAAGAACTCTGAACTCCAGAGTCTGCCCGGCCTAGAGCTGCCGAGAACCAATCACGATGTTTATTACTTTCAAGTTCACCTCATAATAGTACTATGTAATCAGGTGTTGCTTTTCGAACCTGCAGTATGCGTTTGAAGCGATTCTTGGAGTGAAAAGAATACGGTTTTTATGTGAAACTATTTTGAAGTACACATCATGCTGTCTTAGAATCACGGAGAATTTCAGCCGTCATCATCATAATTTTTCAAAGCTAAGGATAGTAGTACTTTGTTTTCATTTCTTGCAAAGGTTTATTATATCTAACTATTATTTGTTATTATTATTTTACATGTACATGTACATGTATGTTCAACTAGTTAGACGTAATCAACACGAATAAGAATTTTTTATTCAGTAGTTTCCAGCACGCGCACGTGTACAGTGCAGTTTTTAAACTTTGTACTGTTGTGTGTGCCATTCAGGTCCCAATCCCAATACGGCTAGTCCCATCTGTCTCTTCCCGAAATGAAACGTCTCGGGGCTCATTTTTGCGTCTTTTGTTCAACGTAAAACTGCAGGTTTGAACCCAAACCAGGGCTTGGCTAGCTTTAAAGGGGCGTACGTGCCGTGCCGTTAATTTTTTGGCTGAGCCTTGAAGATCAACGATTCTTTGATTATTTTGATTGTTGATCACTTTCGGGGAGGTAACGACCGTGCCTTACATCAACTGAAAAAAAAAAGGCCGGTGCTGTTTGCAAAGGCCGTTCGATAATTCGGACAGCGAAAGGCTCAACAAGGCTCAAAATGCTGTACGAATGCACTAGCGCACTCCAAAGGGAATTGCTAGTGACGTGGCAGTGCCACGTAGCGTATATTTCAGTATCGCGGAAGGATGGTGTACCAACGCACTATTCTTGTCCACTGACACTACGAGGCTTTCAGCAAATGAAAGTCTGCTCAATCAGCATGCTTTTTGGACTTGACAAAGCCGTCAGCGATGGACTACTGGCGTTAATTTCCATATTGCTTCTTGCGTTATCATTGATTCCTGTACACGTGTGAGCGGTATTCGATTTACTATTGTTCTCCCATCATAGAAGCTCTACGCCATGCATTCTGGACAGCTTACCATAATACAAATTTTAAATAGTACATCGTGAGGGATTTATAACCCTTCATGAAATTTAGATAAGGTGTGCTACGAACGGAAATAAATGCAACCACTATTAGTCGAGGCTAGCAAATAAGTACTAGGCGTGCTAATGTGCCATATCGATGTGGCAAGTTACACATACATGTCTAAACAATATTCAAGACAGTAATGTAGTCGCTCATATCCACGTTGTTGATCCCGACTTTATTAGAACCTCTTACGCGTTTACAAGCCAAGATGATAATACCCAAGCTAGGATAGTTCATTGGACCAGCATATACAGCCATTTTGTATTAAAAATGCTCGCACATACAGTGCTCTCTCACTTATTGTAATTCGAATTGCTAATTAGGATAGACCACATTTGCAACACTCTGCCACGATATTAGTGGATCGTCTGCAGTGTAGCAAGACTATAGCAGTGAGAAGTGCGGTGTCCATGGTCTAAGCAGTTAGGTAGGTGCGGTGATTAGCGAACATCGGCAATAGTAGCACCGGCCTCGTTTCTTATGGCGCATTAGTGAATAATATTATAGAGAGCAACTGAAAGAAATTCTGCATTAATCGAGGTAGCAGAAAGTAGCTCAGAGCTGCTACTATAATAGTTGAATCGAACCAGACTCTTACTATTGCCACAGTATTGCACAATTTCAAGCTTGTCTTAAAATCGTTGTTTGGATGCAACGTCGCTAGTATGAAAAGCTACAGATGTAGATGCTTTGAATAATTTCATACTATGCTGTACTCCCGCGAGCCTTTAAGGAGGAACTATAGGGCCCTGCCCGTACACGCCCCGTGCGAAATTGCGCTATGTGCGCTTCCGGACTGAGCATATTGAGAATTACGTGCGCGTTAAGAGTGGCAAGTTGCTCATTCTTGATTAAGGCTCAGAATCAATGTATCAATTCATGTTTCAGCCTTCTTGCTAGCACATTCCGTTTGGGTAAGACCGGCTGGTCTTGCAGCGTTCCAATGCTGTTCAGGTATACGAAGCCGTGACTTGACGAGCCGGCATAGTAGCTGAGATGATTAAACAGCTGTGGAAGGTGCACATGTGTTTTTGACTTTTTCTTTGCATGATTCCACAGGTACTTGTAGGTATCAGAGTTTGCGTACCACCATACCACGGGTAGTGGTGCAATGCCCAAACCCGTCAAACAAACTAACATTTGAACTTACATAGTGAACGCGGAAGGTAGCCCATTCCGAAACACATGTCAATACTCCAATGCAAGAATCGACTCCCGGGGATCCCGTAGTAAGAAACGTTTTAGGCTCGAGTTTGTTACTGCTCAATATTGTTATAGAGATAAATTGATAGTAATAGTATAGACAGGGACATTTACAGTGAGGAATTAATCTCGCGAAAGTCAACTTCCACGCTCGATGTTGTTGACTAATTTCCTTCCGAGCCTCTCGGAATATATTCGATAGTAGAGTTGAACCGAACGGCCGCGCACTGTGGATCCCGTAGCAAATCCTTGTGAGTGTTGTTGGTAGTCGCGCATAGAAACCTACATGAATTGTAATTTGGCTCTTACTGGCACAACAAGGATTGCTGTTTGCGATTAACGTTCTCATGCCTCCGTCCCTGGGACGACCTTTGCAATGAGCTCACCCTGGCCTGGTTGCAGAGCAACAACAAAGCGTTGGCATCTAAACGCCAATAAATGCCACCGTATGGAAAAAAGGCGTGTAAATTACAATCCGCGTAGCCAGCACTTTGTAATGTTCTTGCAGTGGAATATCTCGGCGTTGGGCTTCTGTTGAAACTCTGGGGAATCTAGAACAAGTGTGTTTTTTCAAGTACATAGTACATTTAGGAATTAATGAGCTAATTTGTTCTGCATGTGCAGGTCGACTGTTGTATACTGCGGAGAATAGGAAGAGAGGGAATTATGGATCTTCATGTATGGCGTTGGATGGGGCTTAGAGCTCGTTGGTTGAGTCCAGGCTTCTAACTTCGCCTGTAGCTGCTTAGCGGTTGGCTGATTGTGCACGTTTGCTTTTGAATTGTTGACTTCATCAAAACGCAGCCAGGTAGCGGAAAATTCTATGTTGTGCAACATTTGAACAGGAATTAAGCAATTTCATGGGGCTTCACTTGTTGGTGGACCTTACCACCTAGTGACGGCCTGAAGATTATGTCGCTGGAGGAACAACAACTCTAATGCGAGAACCAACAGAAACAATTCTTTGTCACTTGTGTTTACTGCAACGGCTCGAAATAAAGAGCTCCTCAATACATGCTACATGGCTCGCACACAATTGTATACGTCGCGAGCCATGAATTTTGGAATTATTTAGCTAAACCCATCGAAGTGAACTATATTGCGACTAGGGTGCTCAAACAGAGTTATTGGATGTGCTCATACTGCCTGATTCTATACATTCAGCCTATATATTCTTTCTTCTTATTTCTTCCTATTATCCTATTCAATCAATTTGCGTCAGAAAACAGTGATGGGAATTTGTATCCTTTGATTATTGAACCATGTGCAGCCTTGAGAGGCCCTACCGTTGTGGTTAGTACACAAGAAGCATCAATGATTGCGATGTGGGTGACACTGGTAGTATGCCCAGGATAATCGTTGATGACAAGGATCAATTGATGTTCATGCTAGCTGTGTTACTGTAGTTACATTTCATGAAAGATTAATGATAGAACTGGATACCGTCCGTGTTGTGCGATGTATTTAGAGAGACAGAATGCTAGAACTTTCTCGATTACCGGGCGGTAAGATTAGAAGGCAAGAGAGGAGAGTCTTAGCATCATGGTGAAACGTAAATTTTTTTTTTTATGAACTGAGAGTTGACTGTGTAGTGAGTGAAAGATGTCAGGAATGTCTGCGCTGTCATCAATTTTTTAGGCCCAGTCAACTGACTGAAAGCGATGGGATGCGACTTTGCACGCGTGGAATATGCTAGCAAGACTCACCACTCTGAAGGCGTAAGGAGAGTCATGGAGAGTCACGTAGGATCACCAAAATAGATGGGACTGGCAAGGTGGTTGATTACACGAGGCTGCTGCGAGTGCCAGAAGCACCGCAGCGTACTACCCTGTCAACTCTCCATCATTCGATATCCATTAATTGATTCGAATCTTTTGAAAGTAGCAGCACTAGAAAGAATGTGAAATGTGGGAATCTCGCTCGGTGGTTATTTGGCTCTTTGGCCCTCTGGCATACTATTTTTTATTTATTTTTTCTTCATTATTTTTGGGACTTGCATTCATTTTTCTTTATTTATTCATTTCTCGTTTTGCTTTTCATGTTACACCTGTGTAGTTGTAAAAAAACTTACATAAACTCCCATCTTACATCAGCACATACAAATTATTTCTGCATGTAATAACCCTAAACCAGAAACTCATTGAACGTACCCATAGCTGTACCCTAAATCCCACGTGGTACTACGGAAGTACCGTCCCAACTACCTTGTTGGGCTGCAGCTGCCCACCCATTTGCCCATCACAAAAAAAACGAGGAAAGGTGTGACGGCTGTTGTTTCTTTTTTCCGTTTCCCAGGCACACGCAACGTCTCTCAGTGAGCGAAAATTCGCAGAATTCACAGAATTCACAGGCTCTCAGCGTAACTTATAGTACACCGCCAGCTAGTGCTGGCAATTGATCTCATCTTCAATCTCCACGTGTAACTGGCACTATGCGAACCATATAGAAACAAAGGAGCCATGCTGAGCGAAGCATCAGCTTCATCAGCTTCGTCAGCTCCACCAGCTCTAGAGGCTCGCAGAAGGCTCATAGAAGCTCTCAGTGCTGAGCGTTTTTAGGCTGTGTGAGCCTGTAGGGTCAAAGCAATGTACCGACAAAGATACCAGTGCATTTGTTTATTTAACCATCAATGCCCGAAAAATAAAAAAAAATAAAAAAATTCAAAACCCAAAACCCAAATTTATATATATCATCGCCGATCTGCTCCTTCTCCAATTTCTAAACTTCTCAATTTCACCAAACATCCTGCTCCCTCCTCTCTAACACTCTCTCAATCACTACTTCACCTTCTTGTTGTCTATATAACCAATGTGGTCTCACGATTATTGCACCGTCTGCGACAAGCAATGCCCTTCTGGCTCCATGTACTGCTCGGACGCTTGCCGGAGTTGCGAGCAGGCAGCCTGCACTAATGTCTCCTCTGCCAGCGACTCGTTATACTCAACCCTTTACACAACTGGCCGCCATCATAGCCTCAGCACGCCCTCGGCGACTGCCTTGGCGTGCAAATTGACCCATCCCCTCTGCGAAACTGGAAATTGTGTCTGCCAATATAGCGACGAACTGCGAAAGCTGGACTTGAGTGACTCGGAGCAAGATCGAGAAATAGAGGAAGACGTTTGGCTCTCTCCAGCTTTGACAGTCAGCTCTTCGCCAGCGGTTTCAATACAAAGTGACTTCTTTAGAAGTTTTGCCGGCAAGAATCGAGAGTCCAACATACACAGCCTTGGTGGGGGCACACCGACTCCCCCATTGTCACCCTCACTTATGGACGTCGCAGACATGGAGCCTCGTACTGACCCTTTGACAATGCAACCACTCAACTCACCAGTAGCAGAGGAAAAAATCTTTGTCAACACCAGTGTCAACTACAGAAAGTGGCTGTCGGCAACCTCAACCTGATGATGATACACGCCTTTGAGCTTGAAAATCCCAACGAAAAAGCATGCCAGATTCAAACCTGGCAACTCCAAAATTATCCTTACATTCACATGAAAAATTCTCTTAGACGACCCTGATATAACCTAGACGACAACGTGCAAACCACTTTCAAAATGCTCACCACTCATACACACAATTCTCTCCTTTGAATTCTTGCGTTCATTTAAAACTTAGGCAATGAACAACCTGCGTTTGGCTTTTGAACCCGACACAACGCTATCAATCTGCTTCTTTCTCCCTTACATCTCCTTTCTTGCGGAACCACTCAAAAACCAAAACAGTATAAAACGTCTGAAAAACTTGAAAATTGTTTATACAAAAAAAGTACCTTGATGTTTAGAATATAAGTTCTAAATCAACATGGTTGACAACACTATTTATTATAAATATTACATCAAAAAAATTTTTTTTATTATATATATCCTCCACTAGTACTACTGTATATAACACCGTGTACCATGAAAGCTATAAACTCTTTTTTTTCTTATCTTCTCTCTCATCGATCAATATTCATATTCATATAGGGCCAACACATAGTTTAAGGGGTGTTTCCAGTTAATCAATGTAATTTTCTCCTAATAAAGTAACTAATTTTCAAAGAACCGTAGAGGAGAAACCGTGAAGTCCAGACGTTGAACCACGTGAATACAGTACGTCTTAGGAATGCACAAATTGACTCTAGACGAAGTTGGTGGTAACTTAGAGAAGTTCAAACATATGCATGGGCGTGCACATGTAGATAGGGGCCTTGGTGTTCAGAAGTTGTCTAAGGTTGGATTTGCAAAAAACAGTAAACTAGAACCCCTTAAAACCTATAACAAGGTCGGAACATGGTAGCCAAAGGCATTTGGATTCCATATGAATCACTTGCCGTCCCATGAATTCAAATTGCGGGGATTCATGATAACTGCTACTAGGACCAATGAACAACACCTGGGCAGGGTAGCAGCATCAAGCACTCACTAATGAGAATGAACCTTGACAACTGTCTACATAAGATGCACACAAGTAAATACTTACGTTTCAAGCCCAGAAAGAGCAGATCGGAAACGCTTGCAAATATGACAGGCTGCGTACTACACTCAGAGACGCAGTTCTCGACAAAAAAGCTCTAGGAAGATTACGACACCTGCTTAAAATTTTTTAGGAATTGAAATATCGGAATTCGTGAAGACGACAGCAGATTGGTCGTTTCTTGCCAAGTCAACTCATGATCTTTGATAACCGACGAATCAAGGACCATGGCAGTGAGTACTGGATGGAGCGCACTTGATCATTTGGACAAGATAACGGCTTCGTTGGGATCTACGACAGGGAGGCTGGCCCAACATGGAGGTTACATTGAGCTGTTTGATCCAACAACGCACACCGAAATAATCAAAATTCTGGGCAGGTTTTCTGCATTGAGCGCATAACTCATGGTGAAACGTGTGCGTATGTAGTTTATCACCAAGTCTAACCGACGTTAGCTGTATTTGTATGGGAATTAGGACTACTTAACTAGCGTATACTTGGATGTACTTTTCAACAGAAGGGCAATATTCTCATCAGGGCCAGTTTCATGAACAAAACTTTTTATAATCAAACATCAATCTTCACTAAGACCAAGGCTTGATGATATTACTGTTAGGCTAATTTATTAGCCGAGTGTAGTATACTATAGCCAGCTAATTGTGCTGGATATGTAGATATTTACGAGCCCGAGCGCATTGCTATTGGACAATACTATGAAGCTCATGGCACTAGCTCCAACGCTTTGTTGGTTCAGCGGCAAGGGAGATTTCGCCCAATTGTCCAATCAAGTAGTATTTAGCATTCGCTTCGGTACGAAATGAATGAATGTTTCGAAAATCAAAGTTCTGAAAGATCCTAAATGTAAAAGTCTATAATGCCATCAAAATATGAATTATTCCTAAAAAAAAAACTATTCCATCTCTGATCATGTCGACTGCAGGGGCTACCAGTGCTATTTGCGTTTAATATCTATTTCGGCACTTGAAGAAAAAAGTGACACTGGCAGCAAAAATAAATTGATTAGCCAATGGTAGCAAATGTCTTGATTACTATAACCAACACTCGCTTCAACTTATGCTATGAAATGGCAGTAACATTCAAAAAGGCATGGCAGACCGACCAGTTAATGCGATAATTGAACTTTTTTTGTTCCAGCCATCGACAGTTTGTATCTCTCCTGAATTCAAATAGACAGAAGAGGTTATCGGAATGTCTCACTTGTCAAATAACCCAGAACGACACAATTGGAGGATTAAGTCAGGCCAACTTGACTTTACTCTCAATATCCCTTGGTAGTACTTTGAACCGAAATACTTCAAAAGAGTCACACAAAATCTTCAACTCATGACCTACCATCACCAATACTGTAATATTCACAGACGTCCTGGCACACATATAAGCGCAACTGCTCCCATTATATGTACGACATAAGCTTCTTTTCGTGGACTCCCGCAATCTTTGGTATGTAAAAATAATCTGAGAAAATTGAATGCTGTCACTTGTGCTGAGTTTAACAAAGGGTACGAACATAATTGTGCCGAATGAAAGATTCCCGGAACCATCATCGATATTGATCTAATGATAGCGTTGGTGTTGACTTGCTATTTGGAGAGAGTTAACATGACACAGACAACACCATATGATTATAATAATATTTCCTGTCGTGTTGGACGAAAGAAATCAAATCCTTGCAATTCCAGCGTAAAAGATCCTTGATCTAGAATAGTAATAAATTCTGAAGTTGAGCTTCAGCGATGAATCCAATCCTTTTTCCCTTGCTTTACGAACAGTCCTCTCATCAGTAATTGCAATCGTCATCTACATTTAAAACAACCTTAATGTGTAAAAGGTTACTGTTCCAAAGAAAGCGAGCTCGTTGACGGCTAAAATCGCAGGAGCTGAGGGAAAGACTGGCCTTTTAAATCAATCTTGCCATTATCTTCAAGGCGTATTCCGTCCATGAAGCAAACTTTGCAAAAGAGAACCCTTGACAATCTATCTTTGTATTGCCGTTTCCGATCAGGCCAATAATCTCTGACAAATTGTATTCAAATGTCTAAGAAAATGAAGTTTACTCGTGAAGGACAAGGTCTCTCCTAATAAGTCAGGCATGAGGAAAGCCCGAGCTCGTCCCAGAAGCAGAACGCTCATTCTCAATACCAGACTCAGATTGAACACGAAGAAATTCCAAAGGAATATTCCGAGCTGGCAAGTTCTATTGATTGATTGATAACTTCTCCTCATTACCCACAAATTTCATCTAGAAACTTTTTTCATCCAGGAAAAAAGTGCAGCGGGATTTGAATGGCGTAAAGACTCTCCCTTTAGGATCTCTCTCTTTCCATGTACAAAACGTGGAAAGCGCGTTTGCGATAACAGCAATATCCCACAGATCGAGTATGAGGAGCCTGAAAACTGAATGAAATCATCCCACAAGCAGCCTTCACTTGCCAGAGAGGGAAAAATATACACCAAAACGTATGTTCCACCCATCCTTTACAACTACTGTCTGCGGACACGCCTGTGCTATGTTCACAAATTGGATCACACTGTTCTGTTATAGCCCGAAAGGGAGCCTGCGGCGCGTGAGAGCCAAACATGGAGAATAAGCATGTGTATTTACACGATCCAAGTCACTGTTTATTGTATGAGCTCATAGGGCTGCTTGACCTCTGTGTGTGTTCGTTGTAAATCTGGCGTTGCGTACAAATCTTTTCAAGAGCTTTGAAACAAACTCCGCATTGTTCGCTTCGCGGCATGTTTGTCTAGAGGTTTTTGTGTTGACGTCTTCCGAAAATAGCGTAAAACAAACAATCAGCCTTTTCACTGCCTCACACAAATCGTCATACACCACTGCTTTCTCTCTTCTTTTCTTCTTGACGAAACAGAACTTCAAATCTTGCCTTCCCAGTTCCACCTTCTACTTCAAACTTTCAGAATTGATATCACCTACACGGAGGCCCTAATGAACCATTCTTTTCATTCCAGTATGCACTTCAGTCATCCCACTCATTGATGGATCCATTGCCACCTTCTCTAACCAACTAGATTCACCTTCAGAGAGAATTGAAAGATTACACATTTCTCCGAATGATACTGCGCTACCTGAGTCGCTCTCTCCCAACCTTTCTTCGGACTCTACGTTCACAGAATCTCCGGAAACAAGGGATTTTTCAGCGAAAACTCAATCTACGCTCCCACAATCATTGACCACATACGATGAGATGCTGACTCGATCAGATTCTACGACTTCAGCGCAGCAGCCTGAAATATCTTTGTATGAAGACACCAGCTACAAAGGCGCAGGCGCATCGCATCTGGGTTCATACGACAATAATACAAATGAGAGCAATCAAGAGCACATCGACACAGCCCTGGGAGGTCTGACGAAAGAACGTGACCTTGATATTTCACACCTTGATCCCACAACACCACGAATTCCGTCCTCCAGCAGCGGAGCCAGGACAGTCTCGGGTGGCAACCGTTCTTCGATGGACCAAGTTGAATACTCCCCACCTCTTACTCCAACTGATAAGGGGCCTTCTGATCTAGGCAAGGATGTCACGCCCCCGTCAACTGTTGATTCCAACATGAAACGCAAAGCCATTCGACGGAAGCCTGTAGGAAGAGAGTGCACCCTTCCTGAACCTCCGGCTGAAATCAAACCAGCAGAAGGTCTTCCAATCGTAAAAGTGGAACCACCAACTCTTCATCAAAGACCCTATCATGAAGATACTCCCCCCACCAAAATCCCCACTTCTCAGTTTGAACATGTAGGCCGTCGACTCCCAAATCCGAATCGCTATAGCGTCGATTTTCATATGGAAGCCAACGAACAATTCACTCCACTACCTCCTGCCAACGGTTCATTGGATTTGAATCGGGGACTCCCCCAGGTTCCAATGGCTCAAAGAGGAAATATCTCGCCGCAAATACCACCCGTGAAATCAATTCCAGCCAACGTGCCAAAGCATTCATATCGCAACTCGATCCAATTTCCTGCAAACGGATTCAACTATGAGACGACACAATTCCGACCCCTAAACCCTCATGCTTCAGCGTCATCCTTTTCTAGAAGACGGCCGCTATCTTATCTTGAGAATCAGCAGCAGGCGATGGACTGGAGGCAAGGAGCGCCTAAACACACGAAATCTGTTGCCCCGATTTTGAAAGGTGCTGCAAACGAGTCAGCTGTAGCGACGGGCGTCCCGACATTTGCTACAAGGGATTCATTTGACTTGGAGTCAAACAAGCAATGGAGATATCATGTTTTGAAGAGTCAGCAAGATCTATATCTCACAACAAATCCTGACGCAGAGCACATAAATTGCCCGGTGGCGGAGAGCTACTATGTGAGCATCACACAGGGTGGTCCTAACTCCCATGGCCAGCTTGGGTTTACCATGTCTTTCGTAGATCCGACAAAGAACTTCAGTGTGATTACTGTTACAAGACTGTTTAAGAACAACGAAGAGTACTATGAAGTGATTGTATTCAAGAAACCTGAAGCCAAAAGCAGTTTCAACGAATTTGATTTTGGACAGCGCCGGCCTTCTTCATCGTCACATGAACTACTCAATGGACAAGGTATGGCTCTACTTGCCCGCCAAATTTCAAATCTACCTCCCGGCGCACAGCCCTCGCCTGTTGTACCTCAAGTGTCCTGGCGGAGCTGCGCTTTTTTGAAGACCCCCTCAGTTGATGACATCAACTCTAAAACAACCCTTCTTGGAAAGAAGTCATATGCGCGGCAATTTGAACTTCATGATGACCGTGGACGCACTTGGATTGTGGGAAACAGACCCGACTACCATCAAGAAACCAACTCCCACAGCTTTGATGATGATGACGATGATGAAGACATGCATCACGGCAAAAAGAAGTCATCAACCATTTATTTTTTCATGCCAGGTGCGAATGGCCCTGAATCTGACAAAATCATGGCTGTATTACAGCGTGGAAAGTCGGCCAAGAGTCTTAGTAAACTAAATATGATACCTGACACCACAGAGGAAGCCGAGAACCCGAACGCCAGCCCCAGACGACGCAATTTTTTCAAGGCAAACTCATCACCTATTATTGGTGGCGGGGAAGAAGGGGAGCACGATGATAGCGCAGCCAAGTATGGAATCCTGACCATGTACGAAAGCATCAAGAAGCGACCAGGCATGTGGCCTGTTGCCGCTGCTCTAACCCTGGCGGTGTCTTATGGCCAACGAACAGACATGAAGGAGAAGAGCGTCGCCGAGAAGTTGAAACGTCTTGGGCGAAAGTATCGTGATGGACGGAAGCAGGTGTATTACGGACATCGTCATACGCAGTCAACTGTGTAGACTCCACATAGGTTTTATAAATGCATTCTTTTTTCTTTCCATTGGTCTTTAGGAAGGAATCAACAAGGCTTATGATTCTTAGTACTATTTCGAGCTGCTTCAGACATGCGGGACTAGGTAATAAACATCATGTTTGAAACTCCCGATTCGAACCCATCTCTTTCTGGTAAAAGCGCTATATTTCAGATTTTTCTTACTCTTCCAGTGGGCCCAAGTATGCTCGATGGTGCCTAAAGACCGAAAGCTGGCTCTCTACAAGATGATTGACTTTTTGTATTCCTAATTTTAAATTTTGTGAAACTAAATTTCTAGTGCAAAACATTGAAAGGAAAAATTCTAATATCTGACTTAACTTGAAGTTATGTTGCTAAATTTGAAGTTATACACTTGATTCCTGTGGAGAGCTAACTTTTTGCCCATGAACCCTCTTTTGTTTTCAGTTCGACAAGAGAAATAGCGAAATATATACAATTATATATCGAATTTATAGTTTATTCTCTAGACACACTTGAGTGGGTTGTCTACGATGAATTATAGCGCTTTTAGTTTTGCAGTCTGTTCGAAGCGCCGATGCGCAGTGAATCATTTGAACACATGCAGGGGATTAATACAGCGGATGCCATGATCAATAATTTGTTACTGACACAAATGTGCCTCGCTAAAGCCTCGCATCTGCATTTTGAATTCAATTAAGAAAACGTCATTTGATCGATGGCTTGGCCCAGCAGTTTGTAAGTCATAAGGCGAAGGGTAGCCAATAGAAACAGAGTTTCTAGAATGGGAATTTATCAGATTATCAAAATCAAATCGAACGGCACCATGCCTTGCTCTGGTACTATTTTTTTTTGAAACGCTAATTAAACTTAGAATCCAATTTTTAGTTATCATTCGAGACTTTAAATATTTCAAGAACTTCAGAAGTTCTAAGTCAGCTTAGGGTCACTATTTCTACGCCTCTTTAATTGAGAGCTTGCCCCAAGAATTATAGAGAACATTTCAACACTAGCGGGCTGTTGAAATACTGACTAAAACCTGAAAAATGATTTGGATCGAACAGTATTTCTCAGTTCAGGTGTTTTTCATCATCTTTAGGGAGACTCTGGAGACGGCTATTATTGTGTCCGTTTTGCTAGCCTTCTTGGACCAAGGATTCGGAGTCGCTGCCAATGAACAAGAACTATTTCTGACAGAAGAATCCGGACACTCCTACAACGACACTGAATTATCACAGGCACAGATCAAGGCTGCTGCAACGACAAGGAGCATATACCGGAAGCTTGTAATTCAAGTGTGGGTTGGTGCCGCCCTGGGCTTACTCATTTGCCTGCTCTTAGGAAGTTTTTTTGTCTATGCCTTTTATCATCTAGGACAGGATCTATGGGGTGCGACAGAGAAGCTATGGGAGGCGACATTCTCTATTCTAGCTTGCCTTATTATTACTTTCATGGGTGCTGCCATGCTGCGTGTCAATAAGATGCGTGAAAAGTGGAAGGTGAAGATTGCCAAATCAATCATCGACACCCACCGTGGAAAGGGCTCTTGGGGGCTCCAACATCTGTCGCGCAAGTATGCTATTGCCATACTCCCTTTTGTCACCACACTGAGAGAAGGCCTGGAGGCGGTAGTGTTTCTTGGTGGGATTGGTGCAAATCAGCCAGTTTCGTCGTTTCCACTCCCCACAATTACTGCAATTCTCGTGGGGTGCTTCATTGGCTGGCTCATGTACCGCACAGGAGACCACATGTCAATACAGTACTTTTTGGTGGGCTCCACTTGTTTTCTATACCTTGTAGCAGCAGGGTTACTCTCAAGAGGAGTGTGGTTCATTGAGCTCCAAGGGTTTATCAACAAAGTAGGTCAGGACGTTAGCGAGATGGGATCGGGCCCAGGATCCTATGATATCACTAAATCAATCTGGCACGTCAACTGCTGCAACGCGCAGACAGACGGTCCTTGGATGATTTTTAATGCCCTTCTAGGCTGGCAAAACAGCGCAACCTATGGATCCGTGATCTCTTACAACCTGTACTGGGTCGTTATCATTATTGCATTTTATAGCATGCGTGAAAGAGAACTTACGGGATACTTCCCGCTTATTCCCCACAGCTACCAGCGGCCCCGCAAGACCAAATATGATTACACTGCCGAGGAGGCTAATGCTATGTTAACAGAAGCCACCAATTTGTACACTCATGGAACTATTGCCTGCGAGTCTGGCACTCCTTTGCTACCCAATAACAATGGCTGCGGAGGAGCTCGAAACTCGCAAGACTCTATCAACAGCAATTCAGTCCTTGTTGTCCACCCTTAGCAGCATGTAACGAACATAAATATCAGATCGCATAGCACATAATTGACGATATACTGGCTACTTGAAATACAAATTAATAAATAGGCTCTAGGACTGACTTATTTACAACAATTCAATAGTTGTGGATAAGCAAGTAAGGAGAGATCCTTCCTTAGTATAAGCTCTTCCTGTTATTGAATATTTTCCAGCTGGGAACTGGGCTGGAATCGCAACAGACGTGTTTACAACCAGCTTGCCTTCCTTTATAGGACACTCCACGCCAGCGTTGCCAGATTCTTCACAAAGGTCGTACTCTTGTCTCAGTAGTCTCAGATACCCATATTTCACATCAACGTCAACATAAGCTCCGTCAACAATTGTTTTCTCCACAAAGCCCTCCGCATAAATGGTTAAATTTTGGCCCTTGACTGGTGGATTCGGGGTCAGATTGAGTTTGTAGATGTCCACAAGTTTGGGGCTGCTGAGGTCGCAAAGTCGAATAGGCGAATCACCAGGAATGGGCTTGTCAGCTGGTGGAAAGTTGAGTAAACCTAATGGGTTTTGGAAATCAAAGCTATACAGACTGATGGGCTTGGTTAAAGCTAACTGGGCTGTGCTCAAAAAAAGAATGTTAGTGAGCGATAAGAACTTCATAATCAGTTAATGAAAGTTGTAGAGGTCTTGAAAATCTTTAAAAGAGACACAAGAGTAGGAAAGAATTAATAGAAGGAAAAGAACAAAAGATTGAAAGAATTTTTATCTCAAGCTTATCGGACTTTTCTTGCGACCTCGATTCTGTGGGGATTCATTGGATTAGGGTTTAATAACTCGAGGAAGCGGCTGCAGAGTTGCTGTATTCAAGATATTAATCTGAATTCAGGTTATCCGGGCAGAAGAGCAGCAAGCCATGGTAACTTCATGAAGGAGTGGGCGGCATGCGTAATTTGAAATGCACGGCTGGCTTATCAGAGCATGAAAGTTCAACGCGCCTCTTACTCGTCTCCATCACGCGGCAGTGCACCATTACAGACAATTTATTTGAACAGAACCAGGCCAAAGACTTATAAATTACACGAACAATAGAGATTATAAAAAAAAGGACAGAGTGAAAAAACACCACATAAATAATGAAGACATTCTCCTTAGGAATCCTGGTTCACTAGGATTTCACTAGCAACTTTGTCTGCAATCAGATTTTCAGGCTCTACATCCGTAATCATATTCTCAGGCTCAATGCCAGCAATTGACTTCTCAGGCTCAATATCAGCAATTGACTTCTCAGGCTCAATATCAGCAATTGACTTCTCAGGCTCAATGCCAGCAGTTGTCTTCTTAGACTCGGCATCCGCAATTGACTTCTCAGATTCGGCATCCGCAATTGGCTTTGCGGTCTCAGCATCAGTAATGAGTTTTTCGGGTTCGGGCTCAGAAGCAGCCTTCTCAGGCGTCTTATCTCCATTAGTTACTGGCTCAGTAGTCTTGCCATTATTGGATTTGGGCTCAACAGGTTCTTTGTCGTCCTTCCCGTTAGGATCTTCCTTTCCGTTAGGCTTGGCTTGAGAGTTGATTGTTTCATCAATCTCCTTTTCATTACTGGTCTCATTTTGAGCATGCTGTTGCTCATTCTTGGTCCAAGCATCAAGAATCTTTGCAATTCGATTCTTGAATTTATATTCTGCTTCCTCAGGAATCTCCTTAATTCTTGCAATAGCCTGCAGAACCTTTTTGATCTTAGTAGAGCGCATTATGGAGATTTCCAAATCAGGAATCTCTTCAAGACGTGTAATATACTGCGATAGTTCAGGAAGTTCATCAGACGTGAGCTTATTGATATTCACTATAAAGCCACGCTGTAAACGGTGCCGGATGGATCTCAAAATTCTAGTACGGTTCGCAAGAATCTCTTTTAGGTCATGCGAATTGGTGGTCTGTAACAGAGAGTCCGATGATTCTGCTGGAGAGCCAGGCGTGGCAGGAGTAGGAGACGACGATTGCTCAGGAACAGAATCTTCAATCTTTTTGGCCCGCTTCCGTGGCGCTTCTTCGGTAACCGCCTTTCTCTTTGTAGGAGCCTTGGGCTTGGGGGTACTCGTGCTCTTCCGTGTCCTCCTCGAGAGAGTATCAGCGACTTCCGCATCAGGCATTTCTTCATCTTCTTCTCCCTTTGCAGCCGCTGTCAGTTGCTCGCCGAGTTCCTTCAAACTAGGTGGATTGCTCGCAATTTCGTACGCTTTCAAAAGGTCTTTTCTAATCTTCTTATGGGATTCGATATGGCTCTTTGCACTATCAGCCGTAAGCACTTTGATATCTTTGCGTGACGCCCACAAGTAAGTCGTATCGGCAAAGAACTTGAGAGCGTACACCGCCGAGTCAGCTTCTCCGCTCACTGTCTTGCCTCGCCGGGGAGGATTCTTGGGTTTCACAGCAAGCACTTCTGGAGTACATAATTCATCAGTGACAATCTGAAACGTTAGTAGTCTTCGCAATAGGAGAATTACCACATACCATCGCGGGCCAAGGCGGGAAACCTTTCAGTTTGCCTAGCACTACAGTGCCGGGAGTAAGTGGTGCAGACGCGTCGGCTGTATTTGACTCGTTCAGCTTGCCATTTACAGAGGAAGTACCTTCGGTCTTGGAGGAGCTCTGGGCACCCTCGTCCTTCACTTCATTAGCTCCCTCAGGCTTCTCCGCCTCGGTGGTATCCTTCGTGTTGAGGCTCGCAATAGAATCGTCTGTTTTCTTGTCTGCTTCAGCTACAGGAAGTGTCTCCTTAGCCATGGGAACTTCTTCTGATTTCAGTTGATTGCTCATTGTCTTGCGGACTCGCTATAAGAAGCTTGTAGTCGCGTCTGTTGGAAATATCGGTTATTAAAATTTCAAGGTATCGAAAATATTGATTTTTCGCGACCGCGGAACAAAGAAAGAGAGAGCAAGCAAAATGGATTCTCGAAGGTCGACGTGAAACAAAACCTAACCCATGTTCTACTTGACTGTTCTACAAAACGTGGAGACTGAAACGTACGCTGGCGCCAAGAAGATCGGACGAGTAGACGGGCCAACAGAAGGGCAATGGGGCGGCATCTGCGTATGAGGCTGACGAGACGGCCGTCGATACCGTAGACCGTAGCATATTTCGCGACGTCAAGGTCTCTTGTCAGGACGGCGGTGGAGTGAAAACAGCTTTTTCATCGCCATGTGTCTTCAAATTGATATCTAAGCCGGTGAAGAGCGCCAGCTACTGAGAGAGAAGAACCAGTCGCAGAAAGCAATCTGGACCAGTAGTTAGCAATTGCTTCTCGACTCATGTTCTGTCACTTCTTACTGACCTTGAAATCACGCAGCTGAAGGCGGAAAGCTTGGTGGAAGTTTTTCCTCAGATTGAAAGTCCCTGAGAAATTTTGCCATTACGGCTAGCAGCTATCCAGTTTTAATTGGGGGCGATTTTTTCGTCGAGTGTTTCATGAAAGAGAAAAAAAAGTCTTGACTGGTTTGCGACAAATCAGACACGCACAGTTTTCTCCCAAAAGTAACAAATTTGAAGCAGAGCCATCTCCCTACCTATAGGCCCATACTTATCAAGGCCTGCTTAGCCAGTTGCTCTGACTAACCAATATGGCTCTGCTATGCTTCATAGGAGATGTGCAATTACTTCAACTGAACGCACCCGCAGTGAGAGCAAATACATGGGCTACTACGTCATAGGCAAAGTTCCCAGGAGGAGTGTTTGGAACTCCGTGAGAGAGAACAAAAATATAAAAAATAAAATATTGCCATGGTTTCTGAGCTCAGCTTTTGGTTATTTCTTGAATCATATGCATACAAATATATCTCAAATTTTTGGTGTCTCTATAAGCCGAATAGTAGAGGTAGCAGTTTTTCAGGAGTACCCTAGATTTATAACCTAAAAAGATATACATGTATATAGGGACTGAAAGTCAAAAGCCTCGAATGATCATCCAAAACTCATGGAACTTGAGGAGCGGGTCAACACACCACGCAGAACCTTATTAAGCCCTAGACAAAAGAGGGTTGGCCACTAGTTTCTTGACTACATAGTGGGCCCTGTCTGTTATCTTGTCGATCTCAAACCCTTCCTGCGTGCAAACAGAAAGAATCGAATTGCGTACATGAAATTTAAGATTAGAATGACCACACCATGTAACATTATTAACAAGAGCTTGAAGCTCGATAAGAATTCAGGGCCGATATCGTCAATTTTTATGTCCTCATAATATTTTGTCAGTGTTTTCCACTCAATTGAGAATTAGACAGGAGAATTACTTGACCGCAGCAAATCTTTAAAAGTAAAAGGGTTCAATGATTCCTGAATATGGCGCCTAAATCCATAATTATTACTGTAGTCGGAAATATTTTTGGGATGACCCCGGACACACAGGAATAAATATGCTCTGACAGCACACAAACTACCACTTCTTGACACTTTCTCAGTAGTCGAATAGACACGCCCTCTGATGCTGAGAAAGTGCTTGGAAATGTTATGGCCAGCTACCGCAACAATACGGCTACGATTACAATTAGATTATCGTGTTCAAGATGCTCTGATTATAGAGTCTATCCACACATCTGTAATGAAAACACCTTTTCCAGGGACAGGCAGCCGTGGGAACAAGACGTCGGAAGAGCTGCAAGTGCATATGAAAGATGATGGGATGAGATCAAGGTGTCAGCCGCCGAGATAAAATCGAGAAGCAATATTTGGTGCCATGTTGGCATACTTATTGCCGTGTGTGCATGAGAACTCTATTTTAAATACCTCGATGATTGGGGATCGGTAGTTTGTTGGGCCCTAGATTTTCATTTGTATATAGTAGGTCAAGTAAATACACACCCTCTTTGTCTTGAGGTACACGAAGTCATGATTATGCAGCACATCCATGAAGCAAAAATGGCGCAGTGATATGTCCAATGACAACCAGGTTCAACTTAAACTTGCTCGAAGCAAATATGTATCCATCTGTCTATCTAAACTTGCTCCATACTTGGCTGTCTTGTGTTCATACATGGGAAGATAAGGGCATTCGCAATAATACTCCTTATTTAGAAGTAGCTTAGACAAAACTTATCTGCTTTTTCATAAAAGGATTTATATCAGGTATACTGAGACGTGCTTTAAGTGAAAATTGGGAATCTAAAATAAGTACTTAAGCGGACTTCGATGATAGGAGGGCTAAAATAATCTTTAAAATTTAAACGGAAAAGCCGTCAATATATTATAATCCTTAAAATCGAATGTGGCAAGCTCCAAAAAATTGATTGACTTGAAATCTTGAAGATGGTTATGCATTTTAGTAAATAGTTCGATTTTGGCTACTCAAAAACGTTGTATGTGAACAATAATAATGATAAGTTGGTAAGTATTGTTCACAATATGGCTTATATTATGTATATTATTTATTATTATTATTTGTTATATCAGTCAAAAAAAAAAACAAGATGCACTGGCCTGCCTTGTTGCAGAAAACAAGCAAAAGGTGGCACTTGCCACAAGATTAACAAACATGGATATAAATTTAATATTTGATATATAGTACAGCATCCTTGGGGACAAGTTCTTCCCATTGGTGTTCTCGCCAGGAGGCCTTATGACCAAACGTTCCTTAGGGACTTATAAGGCGCTCACCTGCAGCCTGCGAGAGTCGCAGCGCTCCTTCATTGAGAGGAGGCTGGCAGCCCGACTTGCGCGGGAGAGAGCTTGGAACCACTACGTGACCAAACGCCCACCGATCCCAGAGGGATCCATTGATGAATTTTTTTCGAGGGGAAATGTCGTCTAGACAGTCTAGGCCATTTAGACAATCAGCACCACCGCTAATGGACTCGGGTCCCCCGGGTATCCTGGCTGGCTGCTAACGTCTAGAGAGTACGTAAACCGCAGTTGACATATAACAAATAATAATAATAATAATATATAACAAAAAACTAACTTAACTATATTGGTAATGTATATATATATAGGAATTTATTATTATTTGTTTACGTCAACTGCAGTTTATGTGCTCTTTAGCAACCAACTAAGATACCTAAAAAGCCCGCGTCCATTAGTGGTGACGCTAATTGTCTAAACGGCCTAGATGGTCTAGACTATATATAAAAGTAGATCAATTTATATACTTTTAAAACTTAGTGTATATAAAATGTTTCTTTAATAAAGTTTTTTAACTTTAAAGTAAAATAATTAATGGAGATATGTAAAAATGTTGTTATTTTGAACCGCAGTTGACATATAACAAATAATAATAATAATAATAATAATAGTATTGTATTAGGTAGGATACTAGTAACATTATCTAAAATCTGTTATAAGTTTAGTACCACCACTAGTACAGGATAGCACTGGGTCTCTTGTTAAAACCGCAATTTGATCCCTTGAACAGGGATATACACATGCAGCATGGCAATCAACCTCAAAGGAAATTGTGCAGCATGGTATCAGACTCAACAAGGAAAGTGCTACATGATAATCAAACCTAAATAGGAATGTGCTGCAAGTTGATTAAACCTAGAATGATAAGTCATCATCATCAACCTAGAATGAAAATGAAATGTCATAACTATTGGAATATGCTATTCATGAGATTGTCCAATAGCGATGCATTGTGAGTCGGGTAACTCTTGAAGAAACAGTTCGGCCCTAAACCTAGTGTTGCCAAGTCATACGTTCGGGATTATATACAATTAAGCACTTCTGCCTTGAGTAGTTTTAGACCTTAACATAAATTTACACCAGCAAGTTCAATAACACCTTTTACCCTTCTTCTTGGAATCGCCTCGGGGCTCGTGACATATTACACATCGCAGTACATTTTTCATGATATTTGGCAAACTGGCAACGCCTCTTTTTCTGGGCAGCTGTAAGGAACGCTTTACGATCGCAATTCTTTGTTTGTTGAAAATTTTTATCTTTCACGAAGCTGTTCATGGTGCGTTCGCACATCTTCGCAGGTAAAATATTTATTAACTCCTTGAGAGCAATCATTTGATATTGCTTAATATACCTAATAATAGCTCTAGAATCCCGAGCAGAAATTTTCTGAGGGCCTCCTGGCTTGGGATTTGCTTTGGTGCGACCTTCTTCGTCGTATCTCTTAATCACAGTGCAGATGTTCTGACACGATCTACCCAATATTTTAGCAATGTCTGCAACCTTAGTTTTATTTTTGCCCATGTTAGCTGCTGATACAATTTCTTCAGAGTGTTGGGATTATAGCAAGGCACGCAGGTTGCACCGATCTAATTAAATCCCAGAGATAGTGTCGAAGAGTCAGGCAAGTAGGTGAACACCTCAAGTCCATTGAATGCAGATGGTGTGGGTTAGATCTAAAGGACGGAGTCAGTAACTAGTCTTGGAGAACGATCTAGTAATGAAGTAGTTCAAGTAGAGCACGAAAGGCCAGGTCAAGAAATTAGGGAGAAAAGTAGTGAAGGAAGGAAAGAATGGATGATTGCTATCATAAATTCTTGTAGTCGTTGTGCAACTATGCCTTGGTCTCGTGTTGGGAGATGCCGTAAGGCATTATCAAGGCAAAATGAAGAAACACACAAAAACACAAATAAAGAATACAACTTCATTTTCCTAACACTCCTCCGTCTTCTCTCCAGACCCGTCAGTCAATTCTGAAGAAGAATATTACCTCCTTTGGAAGAAGACAGCCTCCTTCAACTTCCATTGAACACTTTCAATAGATAGTAGTAGCATTTGTAGCTCCAATCGTCCAAAAAATGATCCTGTCAGTGATCATTCGCTCCAAAATAGCCAAAACTCCAGTTGTGACGAATATCATTTTGAACACCAATATATGTTTATTGCTCACTGTGTGTTCATGGAGCCATCAGTACCCCTCTTGGTAAGTACTAATAGTACTGATGTTCCCAAATTGATGTGGTCTTGACGAACGGAATGTAAACAAGTTCCGAAGCAAGTAGCGAAGAAATACAGGATAACTGTGTAATGATAAAGAGCGTCCAGCTGCTCCAATCATTAACAAAAAAACAAGGTGCAAACACCAAGAAAAAAAATCACAGTCATGGTGACGTTGTAGGTTCGCTTTGATACCACAGGATTAACCCTCCATAATAGCATATAACATATAGCATGTAGCAATTAGCAATTAGCATATAGCATATAGCATATAGCGTATAGCATTTTGCATTTAGCATATAAGTGCACTTCCAGTGCATTCGTGAGCAGTTGACTTCAGAAAAGCTTTGAGTGTAGATTTTGGCCCTTGGTGACAAATTCCATCTGGTTTATGAGACACGTATTGTGTGAATCTGTGCGCGTAAAATTTCTATTTAGAATTTAGGTAAAAATTCAGGTAAAAATTGGCTAGAAAAGCTGACTGAACAGAGATTATCATATTGTAAAATCGCCTAAGGTAGCGGTAAATAGTATGAAGCAGGTGGTAACTTGCTTAGAATATGATAACGGGTAATTGCTCGTCCTTAGCACCAGCAGGCCTTTCAACAAGCATAATGTGAGTCCTTTTTAACATTGAACTGCAGCATGTTGAGTAACAAAACCTGTCAGAATGAAAATTGTGACACTAAGAACCGAGTAGCACTAATCTTGACAATAGCGAATAGTTTGAGCGTTCTCTAGGCAGCACTTCTAACAAACACAGAAATATATAACCAATAGGGTATCAATAGAGATATCCAATAAGCAGTACTGAAATCAATCAGGACAAAATTTAACGTTTTCATCAATAAAGGTCAGGAACATCAAGCTTGAGGGGAAAATTTACATCAAGCTGAAAAGTATAACTCGTTCAGGTTTCACTTCAGACTCAAGTATCGAATGTGATCAGACCACAGAAACAAAGGTAATGTTTGCATTTGGTTGATACGGATTTTCTTGGTTGATTGTGAGATGGTTTGGATTTAGAAACTGGGAAAGCATTGACATCGCGGTTTGATTTGTCCACTGAGGAGGTACCTATCTGTTGAAAGTATGCTTCTAGCACTCAAAGCGAAATCTACATTGTATGTGCCAAAATACTTTGGCACTGTTTTGAGTACGTTCTAGAACTAATCTGATCCACAGTTGGGAGTTTATAGAACTAAACTTGAGCATCCTCGGGAACAATCTAGAAACAACTTATAGTATCTCAGAATGAGTTGGC